>JAVJIF010008397.1:0-158159 GCA_038442645.1 Agave tequilana
AAAATATGACTTTAAATCCTTTGTTGAAGCTAAACACCTACTAAGATCTTGATCAAAAAATCTTTGACTAAATAAACACAAGATCATTGGTGCTATAACTACATGAGTTAATCATTATCAAAACTAGAGCGATGAGCCTTTGGGCCAACACTTAGAAGTTACTTTCTCCATGTCTTCACTTAAAGAATCAATCTCTACAATATTCTTAACAAAAGCATTAGATACTTCAAACTTAACACGCATAAATTCTTCAATTGTCAAAGTAGATTTATTAAAGATTCTATAAGCCTTATTAGTGTTAGAATAACCAACAAAAATAGCTTCAAATGGTTTAGCATCAAATTTACCTAAGTTATCTTTGGTGTTTAAAACAAAATATTTGCATCTAAAAATTCTAAAGTAAGAAATATTAGGCTTTCTCAAATAGTAAATTTCAAAGAAGTTTTGAAAGTATTTTTATAAAATAAATTTTATTTGATATGTAACATGAAGTGTTATGGCCTCGGCCCATAAATATTGAGGGAGTCCATATTCACATTGTCCTAACCATTTCTTGAAGAGTACAATTCTTCCTTTTAACGACTCTATTTTGTTGTAGAGTTCTAGGACAAGATAATTCATGCCTAATCCTATTTTCTTCACAATAAGTGATAAAATAATGGTTAATGAATTCACCACCTTTATCACTTTTTATGCGCAAAATCAAAAAACTTTTTTCTTTTTTAACTGCGAAAAAGCTTGATCTTTATGTTCCAAAAAGAAAACTCATGTAAAACGAGAAAAATCGTCAACCAATACAAAACAAAACTGTTTTCATTAAACTCTTAGTTTTAGAAGGACCGAATAAATTCATATGGATTAACTCTAATGGTCTAGATGTCATGATATTCTTGATTGATTTGAAAGAGAACTTAGTTTATTTTTCAAGTTGGCACGTATCACAAATGCGGTCCTTTTCAAACTTCAAGCTAGGAATACCCTTCATCGATTCCTTAAAGTTAATTCTAGATTGATGATCAATTGATACATAGCCTAATCTTCTATGCCATAACCAAGAATCCTCATTGAAAGCATTTAAACATGTAGCATTGCAATTTAAAGTTAACATATCAATAATATATACATTATTTTTACGAAATCTGAAAAGAATGCAAGCATCGATTTTACCATCTAAATCATTGCAAGAAGAATCATCAAAAATAACTTTGAAATCTCGATCACATAGTTGATTAATACTCAAGAGGTTATGTTTAAGTCCATCAACTAAAATAATATTTTTCAATCAATGGAGATGAACCAATTTTAATGTTACCTATACCGATAATTTTACCCTTAGAGTCATCTCCGAAGGTGACGGTATCACCTTCATAAAACCTTGATATGGTTGCAAAATTATTGATGTCCCAAGTCATGTGTCTTGAGTAACCGCTATCAAGATACCACCGCTCCCTACGTCTTGAAGCCTTGGTGTGTACCTACATCAAATAATGAAGTTATTGATTTTGATACCCATATTTTCATTGGTCCTATGACGTTAGTACTTCGAACCCAAATATGATTATTAGAAGCATCTATACGATCAAAATAAAATTTAGCTAAGTGACCCTTTCAGCCACAATAAGTACATGAATAAACTCTACCATACATGAATGCATGATGTGCATGATGAGCATGTGAAATATGAGCATGCTTAATGTGTGATTTAGAAGTGTGAGCATATGTAGTATGAATATGTTTCTTTGAAGAATTTTTCTTAGAAAACATGGCATCTAATTTAGCTTTATCAAACTCACATTTCTTTAAAACATTTCTCAAAGTGTTGATTTTAATTTTTAAAATAAAAATTTTATTTTTCATCAATCATGAAAAACTTTGCTTTGCATGAAATCTTGTATGCATCAAAATTTTTTTGTGTGGATAAAAGAGTGGAAGATAGATCATCCTTTTCTTTAGAAAGAGTGATAATTTTATTTTGAAGAACTTCATTTTTCTTTTTCATTTTTAGATATTTTTCTTTAAAAATTATAATTAGTTGAAAGTTCTACAAATGAATCTCCTAATTCATCCATAGTTAAATCACAATCATCAAAGGATGGTTCAGAAGTTACCTTAAGTGTGTTATTATTTGCCACGAAACACACGTTTACCGTGTTCACCTCCTCTTCGAATTCACTTTCTGAATCTCATGTAGTTTTTAAGAGCTTTCTTCTTAAATGACTTCTTTGGCTTGTATGAGGAAGATGGCTTGTTTTTGATAACCGGACATTTGGCAATGATATGTCCGGATTTCTGACAATTGAAACAGATGATTTTCTTTTCCTCTTTTCCCTGTCATTGTCTCCTATTGTTGATATTTGCCTTGTTGTACGTCCTCCTTACATTTCTTACAAGGAGGAAAAGATCTTCATCATTTTCTTCTTCATCATCATCGCCGGAGATGGTGGGAGTAGACTTGAAGGCAATTGTCTTCTTCTTTTATGTTGTTTCTTTTCTAGCCTTCCTCTCCATCTCATGGGTCTTAAATTTGCCGATAAGACCGATAAGCTCCATCTCTTCTTTGTCATTTAACTCTTTCAATGTAGTAGCTTTGACTTCCCATGAGGGTAGAAGTGCACGAATGATCTTCCAGACTTTTTGATCATTGTCAATGGTATCACCTAAAGAAGAAAGACCATTAGTTATTTTACTAAATTTTGTAACCATATCATCAATGGACTCATTTTCATGCATAGTGAAGTTTTCATAATAGAAACACAAGAGATCAATTTTAGCCCTCTTGACTTGTGATGTTTCTCATGAGTGACCACTAGGTGTGACCAAATCTCATAGGTAGATTTGCAATGAATGACCCTACCTATGTCATCATTGTTCAAGACTTGAAGCAATGCATAGTATGTCTTTGCATTGGCATCAAACTCCTTAGTGGTAATATCGGACCAAGTGTCCTCATCACCAGTGGGTACACTAAAGGGTTTAGTCACCGCCTTTGCAACCCGGATTCCTAGGGATTGCAAAAATATGGTCATCTTAACCTTCCATATGGAAAAGTTAATGTCATCAAACTTGGGAGGGGTCTTAATACCTTCAGCCATTTTACCATAGTGGATGAGAATGAAGATGTCAATGAAATGATTAACAACTAGGATCTCTCTAAGATTGTTAAGCCAAAATCTAGAGACCAAGGCTCTGATACTAATTGAAATTACACTTAGAGGGGGACGAATAGGTGAATAGCTAATCAAATAAAAATTCTAAATAATTTAATATGAAATAATACAATCGATCACTCAAAATAAAACTTCAAGCCGGATTCCCCGTGAAGGCTCTGAACTTCTCCTCGTGATTCCTCTATATAAGAATTAAGGTTCTCAATTGCTATCTTGTTGAGATGAGTATTAATCGACAAGAATAAATGAATGATAAACAAGTAAATAGAGATAATAAAGCAATCGCAAATAAAAATATTTGTTCTGAGGTTCGAGCCACCGCTCTTTGTCCCAGCATTCACCACAGTGAAGGATTTCACTATTTACTATTGGATCCTCCACAAAGGGACCTTACAATAAGAAATTACAATCACTCGGAGTACACAACTCCCCAACTCAATTCTTTACACCAGAGGCAGGACAAAGCCAATTGAGATAACAAGTTTTGGGTGATCAAGAGATCACAAACACTCTCTTTACAACTCTCTTACAAAAACCCTACAGAGTAAAATATAAACTTGAAGCTCAAGGATGTAAGTAAGAGTGAAAATCAGAAAAGAGAGATTTTAAGAGCAGAAAAAACTCAATTACAACTTTGAAAATATGAGCACAAAAGAAACTTGAAACTTTTCTCTTTTAAAGCAAAAACTAGATTTTCAATAGAATTTGTTGTTATGAAATATTCAATCCCAATAACCCTTTATATAGGTTTTAGAAAAACACTTTTAGAATAATTTTACCGGGTCTAAAAAGGAAGAAATTGACATTAAAAATTCAACTTTTCACGTTTTAAAAGAAACATGTTTAAAAACAGATTTAATGAACTGGTCGTTACTGCCAATTTGGTAGTCTGTCGGTCGACCGGCCATACAAAAAAATTTGATCGTTGGCTCGCAATCTACCGCTTGGCCGACCGTATTTAACCGGGACCAAACTAGTTACAGTCAGTCGACCGGGAATGTGCATAACATGCACACCCCAATTTTTAGAGGTTCGGTCAACCGTGCGGTCGACCGTTCTGGCCTGTAGTAGGCACGGTCGACTGCCCGGTTGACCGACCTAGGCTAAAAACTGGGTCAAAATAATTTTTGAAGATAAAGAAAATTTTTAAATAATTTTTGTTTGAATTTGAAAGAGAGAAAACATGTATAGCCATAAGATACAAGTTCTAAACTGAGATAGAAATTTCTAAGAAAATGTGGAACAAGTATCAAAACCAAACGTATCAAAATCATACTTTTGAAAACGTACACTTTTGTATGTGTATATCTTTGAGCCTCAAATCTATATTCTACTCTTTAACAAACTAGTTTTTTATAAGGTTCTAATCGACTATAAGAATCTCTAAGCGGGCTTCTCTGATAGCTGATAGTGACGTTTGAGCGATGCTGAGTGCTTTGAACTATGATCCCGTTGAGTACTCTTGAGCCATCAACACCTTCTTTTAGAGGAAGAAACATGTTAGATCTTCTTGAACCCTGTTAGATCTTTTTAAACCCTGAAATACACTCTTGAATTTGATTAGTACCAAATAACTTTATATGTTTTGTTATCATCAAAACACAAAACGGGAATTGTAACTTTTGGGCCAATAGTCATCTCTCCAACCAATTATTTACCCACCGCCAGATACCAGAGAACTTAGATAACTCCCAATAAGTCAGTTACCACCAATAAAATGAAAGAAAGTAGTAGTAGAAAATTCTGTTTTTGATTCTTGGAAGGGTACAAAACTAGAATTGTTAAGTTTAATGAAATCACGAAGACGACTGCGCTTCCTTAGAATACTAGAATATTCTTATTGTTAGCACATCAACTAACTAAGAAAAATTGATTGATGCTGCCTAAAAGATATTATATAGATAGTAAAAGTGTTCCACTTGATTACAAGAAATTTCATTTTCAAGGTCAGACTGAAAAAACAAAAAAAAAATCCTGAGAAAAAAGAATTTAAAAAGTTTTAGAACATTGGTATAAACCTCAAACAAAATGCAAGCCAAACTACAACAGAGAAAAAGAAAAAGCAGAAGTGAATCTTCTGTGTTGGTGTCTCAGTGCTGGTGGTATTGGACCCCAGAAGAGAATCGCGTGGGCCGGGCCGTCTTCGTAACTCGTATTCTTTCTGCCAATTAAAATAAGTTAAACAAAGATAATAATATTAATTACCACTTAATTCTAATTATATGTTAGCAACCAACAGACAAACCCTCCGAATCTCTAAACGCTCCCACGTGGGGATGAATCAGAGGCTTCCTTGTGTTCGCTGATCAATTCTAAACTAAACAAACTTCTTTATTTATTTTTCATTTTCTAATTTTTTTTTTTCTCGGAGCAATCTGCCAAATTAGCTGATTAGAGTGTGTAACCTGTTTAAAAGCAACTTTCAAATCATAACGGTCAAAAAAGCAAAGCAAAGCATCCCATTCCCTTCACAACGCGACACGAACTCTAGAGAACCTCGAAAGTCGAAACACAGAGCACCCACGTTGCTTCTGCCCCCTTCCCATTTCAAGTAACCCCCCATAGCTAGACCACGTTAACCCAAAAATAAACCCCTTATCCTCCCCTGCAGTATACCAGACCCAAAACCCTCACCCTTTCTATAAATCCCAACTCCGCCGAACTCAGCTCCAAATCACCGCTTCCAATGGCTTCCCCTGTCCTCTACCTCTTTGCCTTCCTTATCCTGCTCCAGCAGGCAACAAGTCAATACTACCCCCCGATGACGCTGACCCTGGTTAACAACTGCCCCTTCACGGTGTGCCCCGCGATCCAGCCCAACTCCGGCCACGACGTCCTCGAGCGGGGCGGGCTCTGCCTCCAGACCCTGAGCCACAAGTCCTTCCCGGCCCCGGCCCGCCACTGGTCGGGCCGCATCTGGGCCCGCACGGGCTGCGCCCACACCGGCACCCGCTTCACCTGCGCCACCGGCGACTGCGGGGGCCGCCTCGAGTGCGGCGGCCTCGGCGGGGCCCCACCCGCCACCCTGGCCCAGATCACCCTCCACCACGGCGGCCACCTCGACCTCACCTCCTACGGCGTCAGCCTCGTCGACGGCTACAACGTCGGCATGACGGTGACCCCACACGAGGGCAAGGGCAACTGCCCCGTCGTCGGCTGCCGAGAAAACCTCCTCGCCACGTGTCCCGACGTGCTGCAGCTGCGGGCCCACCCTGGTGGGCCCGTGGTGGGGTGCAAAAGTGCGTGCCAGGCTTTTGGGACCGATGAGCTGTGCTGCAGGAACATGTACAACAGCGCGAAGACGTGCCGGGCGTCGACTTATTCCGAATTTTTCAAGCACAAGTGTCCGGCGACTTTTACGTACGCGCACGATAGCCCCAGCCTGACCCATGAGTGCGCCAGCCCTAAAGAGCTCAAAGTCATTTTCTGCCACTGAGTCCGGGTCTGGGTCTAGTTTGTTAGCCCGCTAGTGTGACTTGTTTGGTTCTTGATGATTGATGTAGTTGTTGTTGGCTAGTGTTGCGATGATGATATTAATGTAGTCCTTTTTAGCTTATTTGGAAATATGGGAGTGTTTGTGGCTTCATGTGGATTTTGTGATGAATGGGTTATTTTTGGTGTGATGTTGTGGATTTTTGCAGTTTAATTTGTGTGTGGAAACAATAGAAAGGTTCCGCGAGGGACGGAGCAAAAGTTAAAAAGGGTCGGAAAAATTACTGGAAATTGTGTAGATAAAAGGTAAAGTCACTTAAAAAAAAAAAAAAAAAAAAAGAGGAAAATATATTATTAATAGTCGTTGATGGTGGAAGGTACGAAGCATTCGAGGTATTTGTAATCACAAAAGATGCGGTTGGGTATTTTAAGGGACTGTTCAGTTTGATGTGGGTGAAGTTATACTGTAGTGTAACTAGTGTAGCTCTGATTCTGTGTAGATTCTACTGTTAGAGGGCATACGCGCGTACTGTCTTGTTTTGCGACTAATGGTTGCAAAAAAAATTGTAATTATATATGACAGTTGGTTTGGTAACTTATGGTTGCAACTCGAACGATAGTAAATAAACAAAAAGGTGTTTGATACAGTGCATGTGAGAGAGTATTATATTTTACAGAATAACTTTTGCTTATGTGACAATATTTACTAGATTTCTTAGAAATATTCAGTGTTGTAATTTGAGCTACGGCAAGAAAAATGTCCTTATTTAGAGCTTTAATCGTAGAGTTGAAATACTTGTAGCTCCAACTATAACAACAACAGATCAAATGAGTGCTTGAGTGGGAAGGATCCGGCTTCGAATCCTTCCAGAATAACACAGGTCTATCTCTATATTCATGTACACACGCACATAGGGATAAAAATATATATCCATCGGACGGAATTCCGTCAGATGGCGACTGATTTGGGGTATTTTTCATTTTTCTTGGTTGATCCAACCTTACTAATTTGTAACTCGTCCCCTAAGATGTGTATTTACAAAAAATCATGTGTTTTGGAGTCCTTTTGATCATATATCTAATGGTTCAAATTTTAATGGTTTTTCAACAATATGATTTTTGCAACCATTAGATACATGATCAAACGGACTCTAAAACACATGATTTTTTGTAAATACACACTTAGGGAATGAATTAAAAATTGGTAAAGTTGAATCAAAAAAATTGAGAAATGCCCCAAATCAGCCGCCATCTAACGGACCCCAAATCAACCGCCATCTGATGGGATTCCGTCAGATGGCAGTTAACCTACATATTCCTCTCACACACACATACGGACACACATACGGACACACACATGTTTATGGAGGAAGCGGAAGCGCTATGGTGGGGGAGGAAGTAGTATGTGTATGTGAATAGATGTGGTGTGCACTGCAAATTGATGTACCCATTATACAGAGGGTGGCACCGGATAGGGGAAGACAGGGTATTATTATCATAGATATATTGGAGAAAATTGGTGGGGGAGAAGTAGGGAAGCAATTGTGCATGCATGCACATGTGTTGTATTTGTATGATATATGTATATAAATGTAGTGATATGAATAGTTCTCTATCATGAGTTCAGTAAGATAAAAGATACTGGAACGACTATTTAATATATCGTGAGCTTCTATGTGCAAAAATGGATCAGGAAAATATAAACATTCGGTGAAATATGAGATATTATTACAAGAGCCTAATAAAATAAATAGCTGAGTGAATCAGACTTTCTTGATTGATGAATAAAATCAATGGAAAACCTATTCTGGATGTTTTATTTTTATTATATCATCAAGCTCTTATTTATTCATGTTTAATCCCTGTTTATATTTATTACCTGATGAACAAAGTATACTTCGTATTGTAATTTGTAAGCCAATCCTTGGATTCTTTGTGTAACTTCTGGTGGATATCGTCGACTGAAATTGGGAATTGAACGTTTTCTGGGGCACCGTCCAAAACTGAAAATAGATAATCTACCCAGACCTTTATCCCGTTTGCATTCCTGCGAGTGTTATGTACGTCCATGCAGATGTAGAAATGGTACATCAATTCCCAATATGTTCCGAACATCTCTGGCTCATCCTTCTCCATCCGCTTCAGCTCCATTGTGCAAGGGAAGTACTCCTCATATGGCATCGAGTTTATTGGGAGGTTGGATATCTCTCACATCTCATGCAACGCCAGTACTAATTCACCGTCAGGGGTGAAGAAAGTCCCGAGGCTGGATAATACAGCTCGAAGATGGCAAAGAAGTTAGGCACACTGATTTCTATCTCATAGCAGGTGGCCCTATCTGCTTCATAGAGTCCAATCTTCATCAGCTCTGGCTCAAAGTATTCCAAGACAAAGCGCCAAGTCCCTCCATCACAGCTTCTGAGCAGGATGTTATCCAGCCGGGAGCCTTGAAATCCCTCGTCGGATAGTTGTCATGGACCTTGATAAACTGGTTCAGGAAATTTGGGTCATCGTCGGGTTTTCTCCTACGAGGAGATCTTGGCCTATCCTCTAGGGATGCATATCGAGTACGGCCCTAAGTGACCCACAACAGTTATAGCCATTCTGCATCAGAATTTTAACGTGAATAGAATCAGTAAATTGAGTCACCGACCATTTCATCTTCGGAGGTGCCGTTACTAATTGGAAGTAGAGAGTGGGAAGTGTCGCTTACTTGACGGAAGATAGTACTTCTCGCCTTTCACAGTGAAGATCCACTGGCTTTCCCCGACAACTAGTTGCTAGTCAGTGCGAGTGTTGCATCCTGGAATATGAAGTCCAGTTTCTTATATACCACACGGTTCTGATTTCGAGCGGGGTGGTGGTCAATATGCTTCGGGTAATACGCTCATCAGTCATAAAATTAAGGCGCCCCTTTTTCGTGTACTCCTGTCACTAAAAAAGCGAGGCCTTGCATTGGAACTGAAAGCGTTCCCATCTATCCCTCTGACTATTCCTAACAGACTATGCAAAGATCCTTGGGCATAGTGAACTGCAAAGAAACAAAAGACAAGCTTGTTAACAAATCGAAGAAAATAAAAGTACATGAACCTTTACCTGTACAGAACAGAGAGAAATGTCAAGGCATAGCTTCGCCTACATGGCAAGGCTAGCCTCACTGATTAGTCTCTAAAATTGCATATTTCATACCACATCTTCACATTACCTCTCTTTTATGTTCCTAGGTCCATGGTGTGGAATGAAGAAGAAGCCCAAAAATTCCATTTATTTGGTGATTAAAGCCTTTAAGAATAGCTATTGACTTTGTAAGGAGGATCTGTCAAAATCAGGTGTGCATATCTAAAAACCAGCAGCATATATCAACTGGGGACAAACCGATAGCGCGTGGCAAAAGGCACCCCGCGCGGCGCCAGCACGGTCGCAGAAACGCGGCCGTACCGTGAGCCGCGCTTCGTGATTTGACGCGCGGCTCCGTACACTCTCCCTGGTGCCCCCTTTTACCTATAAATACCCTGGGATTTCCAGAGCTCATGAGAGAGGAGTTTAGAGGAGTTTTTAGGAGAGTTTTAGGGTTGTTTCTTTTTCATGTATGTAGTTTTTAGGGTAGTTAAACTTAGTTGTTCTTCTTCTTTCTCTTTTGTATTTTTCATTTCTTATAGATCATGTAATAGGGAAGAGAGTAGTACATAGGATGAAAGTAAGAGTGCTTATAATGGAGGGTGACACTCTATGAAAGGTTCTCTCTTTATATCTACTTGTTTTCTTCTCTCTAACTCCTATTACATGCTTAGCTAATTTTCTCTCATGGCAACTAACTACTAACTACTAACTTGCTTACTCCTTACTTTATAATCCACATGAATCTAATAGCCTCTACTTGGCCTTGCTCTTGCAAGAGCCATTGATGGCTCATGATGATGGATTCTAACACTGTAACATCCTAACTCTCCAACAAGCTAACATTCTATTATTCCATGCTTTCTCTTGTTTAGTTTTGATGGTTTAAGTGTAGCTTGCACTTGTTTGTTGAGTTTGGATGTGATGAATTATCTTATGGATCATACTTTGAAACGCTCTTGAACCAAGGACTAGTGATGGCCAAGAATACATGTGAGGCAACTATCACTAAGAGGTTAGCATGTTGGTGGAGTCATTAGTAGTTAGTAGCCATGAATCTTCGTTCCATTTTTACTTTATTTTAGAAATATACACAAAAATCACAAATGCATTCTCATCAATGTTTCTATTTTTGTTTTCACCATACTCTTCTCTTTCCACTTTTTATTTTGTTTTCTTTTGATTCTTTAAAACATTGAAAAAACTTTAACAACACGTGAATATACTGTGAAAGGTTCTATCACCTCTCGTCCTTGCGGATTCAAACCGTTTTAGCCTCTATGCTATAACGGAAGAATCGAGGAAGCCAAAGCACACACACTTTAACTCTTGATTCAAAACGACACTTTCCGTGCACGGTTTCACCCCGATCAAATTTTGGCGCCATTGTCGAGGATGGGAATGGTTTGATTTCACATTTTTGTTAACTTTTCTTCTTTATTTTTGGTGTACAGGTCAAATTTTTAGGATTGCAGAAGTCCATGATCGGCAAAAAGCAAGTACAAGAATAAGTGAAAAGTGTGGGTCGATGTTAGTACTTTTGCGATTCTTCCGTAGTAGCGAAGTGGCATACGGGTCGTATCTACAAGGAGGGAGAGTGATGAAAGCTTGATGCGGCTTCTTTGTTTAAGAAAAAGAGAAAATTCTTTGTTTTAAAATAAAGATTGGAAATGAAAACAAGTTGGTTTCAAGAATTGTTTGAAATGATTTGGTGGTTTGTAAAGTTGGATTTTCTTAATGGTAAAAATGCATGGCTAACTTTCTACTAATTGCTCCCACTAATGCCTAACTTCTTGAAAATATATCCTCACGATGGATCATAGGCAAGTAAAATCTTATGCATAGAAACTATTCACGTTGGGAACAAATGAAGGTCCTTCCTTTAACTTAGCTTGACACGGCAAAACTTGGACATTCCCTTATCAAGATCTAATAGTAGGCGAGAATAGGGGAAGACACAAGTGCACTAATGATATCGACAAAGTTAAAAAGAAAATCTCTAACTTATAAGAACAAGTAACGCACACAACCCATACATCATCAAAAGCCCATTAAGCATGAAATATAAAATAGTAAATACTTGTAGGTAAGTTAGAGTTAGAACCCTCGTCTTAAGATATCATAGCTCTCGTTTGCACAAGGCTTGTTTGACACTATTGACTCATTTGGGCTTATCAATCAAGTGTTAGAGATTAGTGGGTTAGTAGTTAGTTAGCCATGCTATGGAGGAGTTAGTTACACATGATAGTAAAAGAAACAATCAAAGAGAAGAGATAAAGAGAGGGAGTTACACTACAAGAAGACAAAAGAAAAGAAGAGAAGAGAAAGAAAGTTACACTACAACAAGGAAGTAAAAGTAAATGGAAAAGATAAGTAAATAGAAAGAAGAAGAGAAGTAGTTACTTGTATTAGCTTGTCACCCTTCAAATACAACTTGTACACACTCTCTCTCTTTCACTCTAATGGCTAAAACTAAAACTAAAGAAGAAAGAAACAACAATTACAATTCCTAACAACAAAGTAACAAATATAACTCTATTATCTGGATATCTCCCAACTGAAGCCCCTGGGGATATTATAGGCATCAGGGGAAAGGGCCCAGGGGGACGACCCCTGGCCAAGGCCGCGGAAACGCGGCCCTGCCAGGGCGGCGCGCGCCTGGCTTCGGGCAGCGTATCGTCCAGTCTGTCCCCTGTCCACTTGACCTCATGGATTCGTGATTTGATGCTCTGTGCTGACAAAATCTCCTCCTTAAAGTTAATGGCTACTTGGTAGGCCTTTAATCACCCATTAAATGGTAATTTAGGGTCTTCTTCTTCATTTGCACACCATGGACCTAGGATCAAGTAAGCAAGGTCTTATTAGTAGAATTTTACATAAAATAAATATGAGAATGTGATGAAAATTATGCAAAATTAGAGACTAATTATACCCCACACTTATCTTTTTGCTCGTCCCGAGTAAAACAAAAATAAGAAAATTATTACACTACTTTCGCAGGTGATGCGATTGCACTGAGTATGTGCAACAAGCCTTTAAACCTCTAGGTTTCCCTAGAGGAGGAGTGTTGTCTCCTGAGGGTTTTCAGCGGACTGCACCCACAAAATCCAGTAAGTAAAAAAAATATTTTTGTTAGCAAAAACTCTGTCATGAAAAAGAACTTTTAATCATCTAAGTAAAAATGACCGAATGGTGTAAGAATTAGGTTTAACGCTCATAAGTCCTCCTATACTTTAGCCTTCATAAAAGAAAAAATTATGGTTTTCTTTAATTTAGAAAGGATCTTGTACTTCTAACTCATTCTGTTATTTTACTTTAGATAGATATGCATAATGTGTAAGTGTGATGTGCTTGGGAATTTTCAACTCAACTTTGAATATCATTTAATTTTATTAATTTTATCTATTATTCTTGGTTCCATTAGGCTTTCTACTTCACTCATGTAACACTTACCAAACTGATGACTCCCAAACCAGATGGTCTTAGGGTACCAGGTGAAAAAATACCCCTTAGGTCAAATATGCAAGTGGAGTAGGCTATGAAATCAAGATTTATTTATACATTATATATTTGTTATTAAAACAAAATTTTGGCGTGAGTAATCATGCTTCTTGAGGCACAATTATCTAGCGTTTTTTTTTAGAGTTGTGTCTCTAAATCCCAAGAATGTGTTGTGGTTTATGCATATTCTACTAAGGCTAAATAAAAGGTATGAGTTATTTTCCTTATCCCTCCTAACTTTTTAGGCAAACTATCTTTCTTGATTATTTAGATAAAAATGAAGATTCATTAATAAGGTTCCCTTAATTCCTACAATCTTTTGGTATTTTTATAAAGATATGAAATTTCTTTTCAATCTAGAGATTTTTTTGTTTTTGTTTTTTTGTTTTTAAGAAAAAGAATAAAAGGAAAAAGAAAAAGTGTTAGCACCCCTCGCACCTATCTAGTGCATTGTCCTCAATAAATGTATGTAAATGCAAATGCCATAAATAGGGAAAAGAATGATATCACCGTCTCTACCGACTCGGGCCGGCCAAGGGTGAATAGGCTAA
Organism: Agave tequilana; assembly: GCA_038442645.1. Classification (NCBI taxonomy): domain Eukaryota; kingdom Viridiplantae; phylum Streptophyta; class Magnoliopsida; order Asparagales; family Asparagaceae; genus Agave; species Agave tequilana. The sequence continues at coordinate 13,769 of JAVJIF010008397.1, forward strand.
AGATATGTCAAAATTGTAGAAGGGGTAAGTATATAAACAATAAGATTTTTTTTTAGTTGCTGTGGTTAGGTGTATGACGGGGCAAAAAAAGTCAGCACACTATCATCCGGAGTCATAGACTCAGTGGTTAGAAGGGCTTCAGTCTTTGCCTGTTCACTTTGAATTCCGTGTTGTTCTTAGGGTCTATAATAAGCACAGCACCGTGTGAAAAAACGATGCGCAAGATGAACGGCCCAGACCAACGAGTCTTCAGCTTCCCCGCGAAAATATGAGCCTCGAGTGTACAGCAGAACCTTGTCTCCTGAGGCAAAGTTTTTTCGGGTTATGATCTGGTCATGAAAAAGTTTAGTCCTGCTTTGGGATTCGAGCATTTTCATAGGCTTCATTTTGTATCTCCTCTAATTCTGAGATCTGCAGTCGCCTTAGCTCACCAGCCTTACTCAAGTCAAAATTGAGTTGCTTAATGGCCCATAGGGCACGGTGTTCTAACTCGACTGGTAGATAACAGGCTTTTTCAAATATGATTCTATAAGGAGACATCCCCAGAACTGTCTTAAAAGCAGTGCGGCAAGCCCACAATGCATTGTTGAGTTTGACCGACCAATCCTTTTGGTTCTGTCCATAGTCTTTTTCAGAATGAGCTTGAGTTGTCGATTGGTGACTTCTACCTACCCATTTGTCTGGGGATGATACAGAGTGGATAACTTGTGATTGATGGAATATTTTCGCATCAGAGCTTCAAAACTCTATTGCAGAAATGTGATCCATTATCACTAATTATCGCTCTAGGGGTGTCAAATCGGGAGAAGATGTTCTCTTTGAGAAATTTGACAACCACTTTGTTGTCAGTCGTCTTTGTTGGCACAACTTCTATCCATTTAGAGACATAGTCTACAGCAATCAAAATGAACTGGTTGCCGAAAGAATTAGGGAATGGTCCTATGAAGTCGATACCCCAAACATCAAAAATTTCAACTTCAAGGATCAGGTTCAGGGGCATCATGTCTCTTCTAGAAATTTCTCGATCTTCTGACAATTTGCACATGACTTGCAAAAATGGTATGAGTCTTTGAACAGAGTGGGCCAGTAAAACCCACTTTGTAAAACTTTCTTTGCAATCTTGCGGGGACCGAAGTGTCCTCCGCATTCAAGTTCATGACAAAGCTTAGCACACTCCTCTGTTCTACATTTTCGAATAATCTGGTAGGACAATACTTAAAAAGATACGGCTCTTCCCAGAAGAAGTACCGTATTTGGGCAAAGAAAGGACACTGGTCTTGCTTTGTTCAGTCAGCGGGTAATTGTCCAGTGGCTAGGTAATTAACGATGTCCGCATACCAGGGTTCCTTGAAAATGGCTAGGATGTGCTCGTCTGAGAAATCCTCGTTGATCGGAGCTTGTATGATCGGTGCGTTCAGAATTCATGACAAATAATCTGCAACCACATTTTCTATATCTCGTTTATCCCAATTTCCAAGTCAAATCTTGAAGCAAAAGGATCCACCGAATCAATCGTGCTTTTGCTTCCTTCTTGGTCATGAGGTATTTCAGAGCTGAGTGATCCGTAAAAATCACCATTTTCGAGCCTAACAAGTAGGGCCGCAACTTCTCTAACGCGAAGACAACGACCAAGAATTCCTTCTCAGTCGTTGTATAATTCTGTTGGGCGTTATTTAAGGTCCTACTCCAATAGTAAATCACGTGCCTGCCTATTATCGATGCGCTGTCCTAGAACAGCGCCAATAGCAAAATCAGAGCCATCGCACATGATTTCGAATGGTTGGGCCCAATTAGGAGCAGAAATAATAAGCGCAAAAATAAGTTCTTACTTAAGTTTCCCCATGACTTAAAACATTCATCTTTAAAATCAAAAGGCACGTCCTTAGCGAGCAGGTTGGTTAAGGGCCTAGCGATTTTGCTAAAATCCTTAATGAACCGTCGGTAGAACCCAGCACGCCCTAGAAAGGATCTAATATCCTTGATGCTTTTGGGTAGTGAAATCTTAGCAATACTTCTACTTTAGCCTTGTCCACTTCAATGCCTCTCCTAGAAATCTCATAGCCTAAGACAATCTCCTGTCTCACTATGAAGTGACATTTCTCCCAGTTTAAAGTTAGGTTCTTCTCCTTGCATCTTTGCAGTACTAACTCTAGGTGATAAAGACACTGATCAAATGAATCTCCGTAGATGGAGAAGTCATCCATGAAAATCTCAAGAAAATGTTTTATCATGTCAGAGAAAAGACTAAGCATGCACCGTTGGAATGTTACGGGAGCATTGGACAATCCAAAGGGCATGCGTCGGTAAGTGAAGGTTCCAAACTGGCAGGTGAACATGGTCTTTTCCTAGTCTTCTGCAGCAATGGGGATTTGATTATATCCCGAGTACCCATCAAGGAAGCAATAGTACTCATGTCCAGCCAATCATTCCAGCATTTGCTCGATGAAGGGTAGCGGGAAGTGGTCTTTACGGGTGGCTGCATTCAACTTTCTATAGTCGATACAGACACGAACCTTGGTAGACAGTCTTATCTGCACCAACCTTTTGCTCATTTTCAACCACCGTAAAGCCAGCTTTCTTTAGGACTGCATGAACTGGGCTAACCCATTGGCTATCAGAAATGGGATAAATGATCCCATTATCTAATAGTTTCAAAATTTCCGCTTTAACTGCCTCTTGCATGAAGGGTTAAGCCTGATTTGTGGGTTCCCTCCTGGGGGTTGCTTCATCGGTTAAATGGATTCTATGTTGCACTATGGCTGGACTTATTCCTTTGATGTCCTTCATCATCCATTTAATGGCTTTCCGATGTCTTTTTAGAATAGACATTAAGCTATCCTCTTGTTGTTCAGTCAGGTGGGATGCTATGATGACTGGCAAGGTGTCCTTTCTGCCCAGGTAGGGTACTTAAGGTGTTCAGGTAAGGCTTTTAACTCTAGGGAAGGTGTTGCTTCATTGGAGGCAATCTCTGGGCTTTCAATCCTATGATGAGGTACACTTGGGCTTAACGCCCAATCCACTGCTGAATCTACGATCTGGTCTAGATTAAAATCCTCAGCCTCCAGATCAAACTCTGCCTCCGTTTCTATCTCCATGCTTTCCTCATGCTCACTGATCAGGTTTTCAATAGAATTGACCTCAACGTCTGATCATTGACATCCCTAGGTCGTCATATCTCCAAAGGTCAATCGCATGGACCCGTTCCTACAGTTGATATGGCATTGGCTGTAGCAAGGAATGAGCGCCCTAAGATGACTGGAGTTTGAGACCTTAGATTGGACACAGGTTTGGTCTCAAGCACAATGAAGTCAACGGGATAGATGAAATCCCCGACTCGGATAACGACGTCTGTGATTTCCCCCTTTGGGATCTTCACAGATCGGTCAGCTAACTAAATGGTGACTGGGTTGGGCTCAGCTCGTCCAACCAAGTTGCTGGTATACTGAGAGAGGTAGCAAGTTGATACTTACTCCCAGGTCAAGAAGTGCCCTACTAATTTCGGCCTGTCCTATGGTGCAGGAGATTATGGGACATCCGGGATCCTTGTATTTCACCGGAATGGGACCAGACAGAATTTCACTTATATTGGTTGCCAAGAACACTTTCTTGGGCACATTTGTCTTTCTCTTCTTAGTACACATATCCTTAAGAAATTTTGCATAAGCTGGGACTTGTTGGATAGCGTCAAGAAGAGGCACATTCAATTTGACCTAGTTGAACATCTCTAGCATCTTCTCCATGTGCATATTCTTATTGTTGTTCCTAAGCCTATGGGGAAAGGGTGCTATAGGCTTGTGAACTTGTTCAGCAACATTGTCCTCGTCAGATGTGTGAGGAGCAGTTTGGGAGGAACTAGCAGAGGTGGAGGCTGGAGTAGGATTGGGATGGACTAGTTTTTCTATTGGTAGACCTGGTTGTCTACCTTCTTTCCAGAGCGAAGTGTGTGAACAGCATTACACTAGTTAATCGATGGATCCTGAATTTCATATGCCTGATTGGAGGTTTTTTGGTTAACTAGCGGCTGACTAGGTAAAGTACCCTTTGGTCTTTCACTTAGGGAGCTAGCTAATTGGCTCATCTGTATTTTCAATCTCGATATAACTTGTGAATGGTTGTTCAGCGTTTGTCCCTAGTTTTGCATAAAAGCGGTTTGGGACTTCATAAAAGCTTCCATGCTCTCCTCCAACTTACTAAATTTTTTTCCATTGGTGAACTTTGAGAGGAGGAAGATGGAGCTTGACTGAGGAAATTTGATGGAGGACTGGGATGGTGAAAGTTGTTGGAGAAATTAGGCCTAGGAGGATTATTCTGGGCCCAGGAGAAATTTAGGTGATTTCTCCAACCTGGATTGTATGTTTGTGAGTAGGATTGTGAGGCGGCCGTGAGTAAGCCGTGTTCAGGTGTTCCGATGGCACTTGCTGGGCATGAAAAACAGGGCACTCTTCAAAGACATGTTTGGTGCCTAGCAGTATGAATAACCCGGATTATGAATTAATGGTGGGTTGATTTGGTTAACATTGGCTGGCTCTTTTGTCTCTAGAGCCTCTATTCTCCTTATTAGGGTTGCAATCTTAGCATCGGCAGCTATGGATGATTCTAGAGATAAGAGCCCTCCTCTTGAAGCTATACATTATGAATTTTTAGGTTTTTCCGAAGCTGGCTCCTATTGTAGGATTTTCTCAGCTAAATCCTTAAATAAATCCCAACCCTGATTCTCATCCTTCTGCAAGAACCCTCCCTGGCACATGTTTCTAAAAGATTTTCATCTGATAATCTAAACCATCGTAGAGAATCTAGCACTGACGCCATTTCTCCACACCATGGTGAGGGCACTGAGCTAGGAGATCTTTGAATCGCTCAAAGTATCTCCAAAATGGTTCGCTCGGTTCTTGCCTAAACTGCATGATATTCTTCCTAATGAGGGTAGTTTTGTGAATTGGGTAGAATTGTTCAAGAAGGCCTTGATGAAATCATCTCACGTTGTGACAGAATCTACCGCCAAACTGTACAACCATTTCTTCGCTAGGTCCTTTAGGGAAAAGGGAATGAAACGTAACCTAACGGCATCATCTCCTAGCTGGGGTATACGCAACATGAGGCACACTTCTTCAAATTCCCTAACAAAGAAGTATGCGTCCTCTGATTCTAAAACATGAAACTTTGGGAGAGTGTTGATGAATTGAGGCTTTAACTTAAAGTTATTTTCGTTTGCTTCAGGAAGTTTTATGGAAGATGGAAGTGAGGTTCTGATCGGGTAAAATCTATCCTGAAGTGATGCCATCACCGGTTCTGAATTGCAAGGTAGAGAAGTGTTTCTGATTAATCTGAAAGATACATGATCTCTTACCCAATCTTGCATGCAGTACACCACAAACAACGTAAAAACAACAAACAATCAAAAAAAATAAAAAACAAACAAAAGAAAGAAAAACAACCACAAAGCCTTAGTCTAAGGTACCTGGACCTAGACGACTCCTAACTGGTCGATTCTCCGGAGAAGGTTGTTACAGGAACTCTACTACAAGCTAATCGGTCAGGAAAGGGCAAAACTCGGGGGGAGGTATCCGGGCGTGAGCCACGGGCCTAATTACGTTAAACCACGGAGCTTTCGAGACTTTGTCTCTCAATCCACTTTCCTTAGACACCGATTTTGCAGGAGTATAGTTCTTGCAATCTTGAACCTCGATTAATCTCTTAGTGAGTCGAGTTGTCTCTAGGGCAAATGTCTATTGATTTTTAAATAAGGCTTGGGAAAGTGTGAGTGCACTTAGAGATGGTTTTTGGGCTAAGTAAGGGTGATGAAATTCTCACCTTATCTTGTTTATTTGGGTTTTGCTCTTAAGTCAATTGTGCAAGTGTACAGTTTATTCACAACAAGGTCATACTCAAAGCGATAAATCACTCCAAAATGTTGGTCCTATTCTATATGAATGCACACGTACCTTTTCTCCAGCACTCTTCAACAGAAATTGAAATGAATTGAAATAAACACGTGCCCTAAATGCAAAAGTCTAATCCAAATTTTAATTAAGCAACAAGTAAATTTTTGTTGAGTTTATTACACATGTATAGGGTGAAGTATTCAATGGAACTAAAAAAATTTAGAAAGCAATTTTTAGCGGCTTTCGGCAACCCTGCAAACGAGTTTGTTAGTACTTCAATCTGAAAAACTCGCTTTTACATGAATTTTTTTCCGAGGGCAAATGAATCCTCGCGCAACGTTCTTGGCCACTTTTTTCGCTTCCCGTGATCGTGAGCTCCTTGGTACTTCTCCTATACACAAAAACAAAGAATAATCTTTAGTATTGAACAATAAAGTTGTTTCCTCCCCGGCAACGGAGCCAAAATTTGGTCGACAAAAAGTAAGTACAAGAATAAGTGAAAAGAGTGTGGGTCGATGTTACTGCTTTTGTGATTCTTCCGTAGTAGCGAAGTGGTTATACGGGTCGTATCCACAAGGAGGGAGAGCGATGAAAGCTTGATGCAGTTTCTTTATTCAAGAAAAGAGAAAATTCTTTGTTTTTAAATAAAGATTAGAAAATGAAAACAAGTTGGTTTCAAGAATTGTTTGAAAATGATTTGCTGGTTCGTAAAGATGGATTTTCATAATGGTAAAAACGCATGGCTAACTTTCTACTAATTACTCCCACTAATCCCTAACTTCTTGAAGATGTAGCCTCACGATGGATCATAGGCATGTAAAATCTTTATGCATAGGAACTATTCACGTTGGGAACAAATGAAAGTCCTTCCTTTAACTTAGCTTTACACGGCAAAAATTTGGACATTCTCTTATCAAGATCCAATAGTAGGCGAGAATAGGGGAAGACACAAGTGCACTAATGGTATCGGCAAAGTTAAAAGAAAAATCTCTAATTACAACAACAAGTAACGCACACAACGCATACATCATCAAAAACCCATTAAGCATAAAATATAAGAGAGTAAATACTTGTAGGTAAGTTAGAGTTAGAGCCCTCGTCTTAAGATGTCATAGCTCTCATTTGCACAAGGCTTGTTTGACACTATTGACTCATTTGGGCTTATCAATCAAGTGTTAGAGATTAGTAGGTTAGTAGTTAGTTAGCCATGCTATGGAGGAGTTAGTTACACATGGTAGTAAAAGAAACAATCAAAGAGAAGAAGTAAAGAGAGGGAGTTACACTACAAGAAAACAAAAGAAAGAAGAGAAGAGAAAGAAAGTTACACTACAACAAGGAAGTAAAAGTAAATAGAAAAGAAAAGTAAATAGAAAGAAGAAAGAGAAGTAGTTACTTGTATTAGCTTGTCACCCTTCAAATACAACTTTTACACACTCTCTCTTTCACTCTAATGGCTAAAACTAAAACTAGAAGAAGAAAGAAACAACAACTATAATTCTAACAACAAAGTAACAAATATAACTCTATTCTCTGGATATCTCCCAACTGAAGCCCCTGGGGGTATTTATAGGCATCAGGGGAAAGGGGCCAGGGGGACGACCCCTGGCCCAAAGCGCAGACGCGCGCGCGCCCATAGGGTCGCGCGCGCGCCTGGCTTCAGCGCGTCGCTTATCTGTCCCCTGTCCATTTGACCTCCTGGATTCGTGATTTGATGCTCTGTGCTGAAAAAATCTCCTCCCTAAAGTCAATGGCTACTTGGTAGGCCTTTAATCACCCATTAAATAGTGATTTAAGGTCTTCTTCTTCATTTGCACACCATGGACCTAGGATCAAGCAAGCAAGGTCTTATTAGCAGAATTTTACATAAAATAAATATGAGAATGTGATAAAAATTATGCAAAATTAGATGTTAATCAGTCCACACTTGCTTTTATGTGGTTGGGTAAATTCTTGTATATCGCTATATTCTGCTGCTAGTTTCTATTTATATTACATGTGCACTATAATAATTTTAAGAACTAAAATACTGTAATTGGATGTTTTAAACGGTTTAGATATTTGCATCTAGGCATGTGTTAATTTTTATTCCAATATGCAGTATTTTGTTCTTCTGTTGTTGTGATCTGGACCGTAGAGTACATATTGCATTACATATAGCATAGGATAAACACGTGAGTGATTTACTCACTTTGTGTGTTCATTCTTTTCTATATTGTACACTTGCATGAATTGAAATTAAGGGCAAAACACAATATAAGATAGGGTGGGAAAGTCATTACCCTCCCTTAGCCTAAAAATCACCTCCCCACTCACACAACCCAAGCCTTAATAAAACTTACTATACGTTGGCCCCTAGGAACATCTCGGACTCATTTAGGATATTGACCTAAGGGGGAAGTTGTTAGAGTTTGACTCTTGTCAAATCGGTGTTCAAGGTTGGGCATTAAGAGGATGGTTTGACATAATTAGGCCCGTTGCTCCAGCACGGATACCTCCTACTGGTCTTATCTCTACCTGGCCGATTAACTTGTAGTCAGATTTCTACAAGGTATCCCTCGTGGACAGTCTAACCAGTTAGGAGGCGTCTAGGTTTAAGTCAACCCTAGAATAGACTTATTTTCTTTTTTTTCTTTCTTTATTTGTTTGTTTGCTTTTCTTTCTTATAAATTATGATATGGATTTCAACAACAATAATTTTTCAATCCTATTATGAATCCATATTTCACTCTGACCTCATTTGACTCGGATAACTCCAACCCGGCTATGTACAACATGAACCAATCATATAGACCGGATTGGGATTATTCGACTCAATATGACCAATACCCCCAATCTTATGACCCTAATTTTCAAAATAATTTCAACTCTTCACAGAGTCAATAGTGATTCAACTCCCTCGAGTCAAATTTTTAACCACATTTCACAATATTCATTTCCCGATTTTACTTACTATACTTCTTTCCATAACTTCCCTCTAAAGAAAAATCCGATTTGGAAAGGAGTATGGAAGCCATGCCTGAGTCTCAACAAATTTAAAATCTGCTCAATTCACAATCTTTCCCACATCAAACTCAATATACTCCTTTTCTAGAACATCCAATTGAAGAAAAATCTGACCTAGAAAAGAGTTTGAAAGTCTTTTGTGAAATAGCGCAACAATTTTAAAATATGTTGGACTCATCATCTCAACCAAATTTTAAGAGTCATATTCATTTGTTTCAGTCGCACTGATTCAAAATGAACAACCATCCATCCTGGAAATGAATATGGAACTCTTGCGTGAGTCTGAGCGACGATCGCAAAATCTGATGGACTCACGATTTCACCATAATTTTCAAAACCAACTTTCATACTCACCTTTTCAAGAAGAACTAATTGTAAAGAGTATAGAAGACATAATTCAGCTCAAAATTCTATTACCCAACCTATCAATAGGTTAGACTCAATAATGAGTAAATAGACTAATGAGAATGAGAAAAGTCTTTCTTGTAAACTTTTGACCAATCTTTATATCCCTAGCTCTATCGACTGGACCCAAGAATCATGTTATTTTAGAAACTAAGATTCAATTTTAGCACACACATTTGAACTTAATCAAACTCTAAGTTTTAAAAGTCGCATTGACATTTTGCAAGTTATCCCTTTTCTGAAATTGAAATTGAACATGAATGTGATCTCGAACCTCATGTTGGTGACTCCATTGCACTTTTTGATTCAATAATGACTCCAGTATCTTTACCAGATCTTTTTCATATTCTGGAGTTAACATTGAATCCTGTACCAGTACATCATGAAATTAAGTCACTAATATCTTATGATCACACTTCATTGATGGGGAAAGTGTGTGAACATCAATTCTTTGGTTTGGACACCATTTTTGAACCAATTTTGACTCCCCTTTTTGAATCTCGACTTGATCTGAGTCAAATTCCCGAGTCGCTATCGGTTTTTGTTCCTATTCTATTTGAGTCTAAATCAATCATCTCCCAAAATCACACTTCATTGTTGAACAAAGGTGTTGAGATTTATTTTGAAAATTGGAAATTGGGTGGGTATAATTTTTTGAATAAGACCATTCACTCAATCATTCTTTTATTGGGTCATATTAGAGAGGTCACTGGTGGGTTCCTGCGAACTCCACACAATTTAGATTGGGCTGCATTTCATAGACCAATCAGACTACCACCGGAACTACCACCATGAGGTAATTTTCTTTTCCTTTTCATTTGTTTCACGCATATACACATTCACGATGCATTGAGGATAATGCATGAGATAAGTGTGGAGAGGATTTACTAACATAGTTTGTTTTATATTTTCTTTCTTTTACACTTTTTTTTAGAAAATTTTTAGATTTTTCTTTTGTTTAGAAACTCTTTTCTTTTCTTTTTACAAAACTTTTTGAAATAAGAGAAATAGTTTTGATTTATTTTTAAGAAAGTTAAGAGGATCTTAGAAATTAAGAAGACCTAAAATTATAAATTCTTAAACTGAGTCAAAATAATAGATCTTATTTAAATTTCAGGATAAGAAAGTAAGATTGGAAAGATAATTTGTCCTGAATTTTTTCCTTAGATATATGCACTTTATACTTACACAACTTTTTGGGATTGAAACAAAAACTGAAAATGCTATAAAAATGCCATATATATATATATATATATATATATATATATAATATATATATATATATATATATATATATATATATATATATATATATGATGATGATAAAACCACTTAGTGAAGCTGGGTAGTTATGCCTCAGGAAGCATGATTATTTACGCCTAAAATGGTGGATAAAAATAAAATAATCCCCTTTAATTTTGTGGCCTTGTTTACTCGAGTCCTTAAGCCCAAGGAATATTTTCTCATTTGATTCCCTAAAATCATCTAGTTTGTGAGTAACCGGCTAAAGGCTCACTACCTAAGTAAACTAGAAAGCCTAAAAAAACTAAGAGAAGAAAAAAATAATATAAATAAATAGCATGAAAGTTAGAGTCGATATCCCAAAAATCTTCATAGTTCACAAAGTGCATTTTTCTAAGAGTTTTATGAAAGATTAAAGAATCGATTCAATTTTAAATTCTTATATTAAATTTATAACAAGATTTTGTATTTAGACTTAGTTTAAGGAAGAATAATTTCTGGTTAACCTATAACCTTGAATCACTTAAATTTTCACAAAAATATTTCAAAACTTTTCTCTATTTCAAAATGTGTTTTCAAAATACTAACATTTGATTTCTTTCTTTTATGGATTTTGTAGGTGTAATCTACTGAAAATCCTCATGAGACAAAACTCCTCTTCTAGGGAAAACCTAAAGGTTTAACGGCTTGTTGCACACGCTCAGTGTAATCGCGTCACCGGCGAAAGTGGTGTAATATTCTTAGTTAGTTTTTCTGTTTTACTCGGGACAAGCAAAAGATAAGTGTGGGGGTATGATTAGTCTCTAAAATTGCATATTTCATACCATATCTTCACATTTATTCAATATTAAATTCTGTTAATAACACCTCTCCTGATGTTCCTAGATCCATGGTGTGGAATGAGAAAGAAGCCCAAAAATCCCATTTAATTGGTGATTTAAAGCCTATAAGAATAGCTATTGATTTTGGAAGGAGGATATGTCAAAACTGGGTGCACATATCCAGAAACCAGTAGCATATATCGATGGGGGGGACAAACCACAGCGCGTGATGGAAGGCGTCGCGGCGGCGCCAATACGGCCGTAGAAACGCGGCCCTGGCTGCGTTTTCGCGGCCGTACCATAGAGCCGCACGTCGTGATTTGACGCGCAGCTCTGTATACTCTCCCTGATGCCCTCTTTTGCCTATAAATACCCTAAGATTTTCAGAGCTCAAGAGAGAGGAGTTTAGAGGAGATTTTAGGAGAGTTTTAGGGTTGTTTCTTTTTCATATATGTAGTTTTTAAGGTAACTTAGGTTAGTTGTTCTTCTTCTTTCTCTTTTGTATTTTTCATTTCTTGTAGATCATATAATAGGAAAGATAGTACTACATAGATGAAAATAAGAGTGCTTGTAATGGAGGGTGACACTCTATGAAAGATTTTCTCTTTATCTCTACTTGTTTTCTTCTCTCGAATCCTTCCAGAATAACACAAGTCTATCTATATATACATGTACATGTACACACACACACACAGTGAGAAAATATATATTAGCTGTCATCAGACAGAATCCCGTCAGATGGCGACTGATTTGGGGTATTTTTCATTTTTTTGGGTTGATCCAACCTTATTAATTTGTAACTCATCCCTTAATATGTGTACTTACGAAAAATCATGTGTTTTGGAGTCCTTTTGATCATATATCTAATGGTTCAAATTTTAATGATTTTTCAACAATATGACTTTTGCAACCATTAGATACATAATCAAACGGACTCTAAACCACGTGATTTTTTGTAAATACACATCTTAGAGGATGAATTACAAATTGGTAAAGTTGGATCAAAAAAATTGGGAAATGTCCCAAATCAGCCGCCATCTGACGGACCCCAAATCAGCTGCCATCTGATGGGATTCCGTCAGATGGCAGCTAACCTACATATTCCTCTCTCTCTCTCTCTCTCTCTCTCTCACACACACACACACACACACACGAACACACACATGTTTATGGAGGAAGCTCTATGGTAGGGGAGGAGGGAGTATGTGCATGTGAATAGATGTGGCGTGCGCTACTAATTGTTGTACCCATTTTACGGAGGTTGGCACCGGATAGGGGAAGACAAAGTATTATTATCATAGATATATTGGAGGACATTGGTGGAGGGAGAAGTAGGGAAGCAATTGTGCATGCCTGCACATGTGTTGTGTTTGTATGATATATGTATATAAATGAACTGATATGAATAGTACTCTATCATAAGTTCAGTAAGATAAAAGATACTGGAACGGTTATTTAATATGTCATGAGCTTCTATGTGTAAAAATGGGTTAGGAAAATATATGTATTCGGTGAAATATGAGATATTATTACAAGAGGCTAATAAAATAAATAGCTGAGTGAATCAGACTTTCTTGATTGATGAATAAAATCACTGGAAAACCTATTCTGGATGTTTTTATTGTATCATCGAGCTCCTATTTATTCATGTTTAATCCATGTTCATATTTATTATCTGATGCAAAAATTATACTTCGTATTGTAATTTGTTTGCCACTCCTTAGATTCTTTGTGTAACTTCTGATGGATATCGTCATCTGAAATCAAGATTTGAACGTTTTTGGGCACCATCCAAAACTAGAAATAGATAATCTGCCCAGACCTTAATCCCATTTGCATTCCCGCGAATGTTATGTACATCCATGCAGATATAGAAATGGCACAACTATTCCCGATATGTTCCGAACATCTCCGGGTCATCCTTCTCCATCTGCTCCAGCTCCATTGTGCAAGGGAAGTACTCCTTATATGGTATCGAGCTCATCGGGAGGTTGGATATCTCTCACATCTCATGCAACGCCAGTCCTAATTCACCGACAGGGGTGAAGAAAGTCCCCGAGGCTGGATAATACAGCTCGAAGATAGCAAAGAAGTTAGGCACACTTATTTCTATCCCATAGCAGGTGGCCCTAACTGCTTCATGGAGTCCAATCTTCATCAGCTCTGGCTCAAAATATTCCAAGACAAAGCGCTAAGTCCCTCCACCACAGCTTCTGAGCAGGATGTTATCCAGTCGGGAGCCCTGAAATCTCTCATCAGATAGTTGTCATGGACTTTGATGAACTAGTTCAGAAAAGTTTGGGTCATCGTCGGGTTTTCTCCTATGGGGAGGTCTTGTCCTATCCTCTGGGGATGCAAACCGAGTACGGCCCTAGGTGACCCACAACAGTTATACCATTCTGCGTCAAAATTTTAATGTGAACAGAATTAGTAAATCGAGTCACCGACCATTTCATCTTCTGCGGCGCCATTACTGATCAGAAGTACGAGACTGGGAAGTATCACCTACTTGACGGAAGATAGTACTTCTCGTCTTTCACAGTGAAGATCCACTGGCCTCCCCGGAACTAGTTGTTGATCAGTGTCGGTGCTGCATCCTGGAATACAAAGTCTGGTTTCTTATATACCACACAGTTGTGATTCAAGCGGGATGGTAGTCAATATGCTTCGTGTAATACGCTCATCAGCTGTAAGAATTAAGGCGTCCCTTTTTCGTGTACTCCTGTCACTGAAAAAAAAAATGAGGCCTAGCATTGGAACTGGAAGCGCACGTTCCCATCCATCCCTCTGACTGTTCCCAGACTATTCAAAGGTTGATTGAATTTAAACCTGCACACCGAAAATGATAATTTAGAAATTAAGATTGAAACGTGAAGGTACTCAATACTACCGCTATAGCAAGTGGTTATGCGGGTCGTGATTCATAAGGAAGCTTTTAAGCAAGTTCGTTTCTTTTTAAGTTTACAAAAATATGTTAGGAATTTCTTCTCAGTTTTAGAAAAAGAAAACAAAAATCTTAAGTTAGAAGATGTGAAGAAGATAGTAAAAGAAAAGATGATGATGTTGTTGTTGTCGTTTTATTTACAAAAGAAAAGGAAAAACTAAATAAAGAGGAGAATGTTGGTTTTGAAGTAGAATTTCAAACTAAGAACAAAAAAAAATTCTTACTTACCTCTTTCGTGCTCATATACCTTGAATTTGTCACTACGACTTATCTAGTCTTTGAAGGCGATCAAGCATACCATGTAGGATCTTCCTTATTCCCGATCTACACTATGAATAAAAGAGCAAGGTAAACTAGAAAAGGAATGGTTGTTCATTACCATAGGCCATCAAGGACACTTGTAATGGCGAAGCAATCTTGAGGCTATTGGATTCGCTTGGATTGCAAACACATTAGAGGAAAGCAAATAAAAATAAAAGTAAAGAAGAAAAAGAAACCTTAATTTGATTCAAATAACAATAAAAGAAAAGACTTACTTACACCAGTGTCACCCTCAGCACAAGTTTTCTCTCATTCCTCCATGAAACTCTCCTCTCCTCTCAGTTACATAAAAAAATGAAAATTACATAAAGAAAATTAAAAATCTAATTTACAAACTACAATATAGCCTAGCCTATGTTCTCTGCTTGATCCCTCCTCTGCCTCTGATGTATGGGGTATTTGTAAGATAGAAATGGATAAGGAAACGAGTTGAAAGATAGGGGGAGCTGGCTATGTATGAATTTGAATTCTCCCCTTATCTCCAAACTTGATTTGATGTGGATATTCAATTCTGATCTGCAACTTGTTGGGGTGTTGATTGCTGAAATAACTTATCAAATGATAGAATTAGAAACTATGATCAATGTAATAGTTGTAACCCTTTAAGTCTTCTTTCTGTATCATCTTGAATCATCATATTTGAGTTTTGGTAGCCAACATTATGATTCAAATACTAAAATGTATCCAATTTGAATCAAGTTTAAATTGCTTCATCTCATCCATTGATCTTCGCTCTATTCATTTATCCCTTTAGATTTTGAATTTCAACTTAAATTTGACGATTATCTCTTTATCCTCAGTGAAGCTGATAGGGTCTTTTTCTAATCCATTTTTTCTTTGAATTTGAATGATATTATCTCATCTGAAATACCCAGTCTTCATATAAGATGGCCTTTAGAATCTCTAAATTTAAATCGATTCTCTTTTTTTTGAACTTTTGGATTTAATTAGATAAACCTGTCTATCTCTTTTTTTTCTTCTTTAGTTACCCTACACGCCATTAAACATGAAAATATATTAATAGCAGAGTTTTATTTAAATAAAAATGCAGAAATGTGACACATATGATATGAAAACATACAACACACCTGTGTAATCACACCCCCACACCTATCTTTTGCTCGTCCTCGAGCAAAACAACAAAACTAAATCTAAGAATTTATTAGACCACTTTTGCAGGTCACGCGATTGTACTGAGCATATGCAACAAGCCGTTAAACTCTAGGTTACCCCTACAGGACGAGTTTTGTCTCATGAGGGTTTTCAGTGGATTGAACCCACAAAATCCATTAAAAAAAGAAATAAGTGTTAGTATTTTTGAAAAGCATATTGAAAAAGAGAAAAAATATTTGAAGAATTATTGTAAGAGTACAAGTAATCTATAAGTTATAGGAAAATCAAATTTTTCATTCCTAAACTTAGTCTCTATTCATAAATTTGTTATCAATCAGGTAAGGAGTCAAATTGTATTTCTCATCTAATCTATTACTTTACCCTAAGTCATATGCATCTTCGTGACCGTGAAATTTTGACTAAGAATTCTTTCACTCTAACTCTTATGTCTTATTTTATTTTATTTTTTATATTTTTGGTGCTATTATTCCTTAGTTCTATTAGGCTTTCTAATCTGCCCATGTAATAAGCCTTTAATCGGTGACTCCTAAACCGAACGGTCTTGAGGCACCGGGGAGAAAACACCTGCAGAACTTAAGGACTCGAGTAAATAAGGCCACAAAACTAATGATTTTATTATATGGACCACTTTTAGGCATGAATACTTATGCTTTATGAGGCACAAATATCCAGCTTAATCAGAGAATTTTTATATAAATACATATATATATATATATATATATATATATATATATATATATATATATTTTGTAAGGCATAATAATCTTTATTTTTGAACTCTAAGTGTATAAGTGTGTAAAGCATGCATATTTCATCAAGGTAAAAATCAAGACTAAATTACTTTTCTAAATTTTCTTCCTAGCTCTAGAAATCAAACAAATAATCTTATTTTGACCAAGTATAAGAAATCCTAGTTATGATTCTCCTATTCCTTAAAATTGACTTAATTTCTTATAAAAATTATGTCAAAATATTGCTCTCTTTTCAAAAAGTTTTTTAAGATAGGAAATTGTTAATTATTGTTGTTTGCGGAGGAAAAGAGATCTCGCGTAAGGTTTCCTTGAATCAATTGAAAGCTTACAACGGATTAATACTCCGATTACAAGGGAGGGAGGATGTTGAGTCTTGAATCCTCCCTTTGTTTAGTGTTGGGTTCTTCGTGTGGCGGTGGAGAGTGAATCTTGTTCTCCGTTGACCGGATGACCGTCGGGATCGTCAGGGATCTTCTCTTTGGCTGGTAGAAGGAGTAGCACAGCTCTGTCTACCAAAACTCTCAAAGAGGAGGTAGGCAAAGGGCAACTTATTCGTGGCAAGCTTGCTGAAGAGTTTAGCTCTCTCCTGCTTCTCTCTCTGTGTGTCTGTTGTCTCAGAAATCCTTTCTGATCGCCCTTGTGTCTATCCCCTCTGCCTTCTGATTGCCCCGACCTCATAGCAAACGAGGCTATTTATAGAGGTCCTAGGGGGTGAACGTGCCCCCTAAAAATGCTCCACGATGAGGGGCCAACTTCCCCGCTACATGGGCGGCGACTGGCCCCATAACCAGGGCGGTTATAACCGAAGCGCGGGTTTCAACCCACGCGCCTTGATGTTGAGACGCGGGTGTCGAGCCCTCGCGCCTTGATGTTGAGACGCGGGTGTCGAGCCCACGCGCCTTGATGCTGAGACGCGGGTGTCGAGCCCACGCGCCTTGATGCTGAGACGCGGGTGTCGAGCCCACGCGCCTTAATGTTGAGACGCGGGTGTCGAGCCCACGCGCCTTGATGCTGAGACGCGGGTGTCGAGCCTACGCGTCTAGAACTTGAAACTCTGCTTTTTAATGGCTTGTCTTTTAGTGATTTTTAGACAGCCTACAGAACCCCCTCCAAAATTTTCGATATTCCGCAGTTAAATGGGACGGATTTCGAAATACTTTGGATTTTAGCCGCATTCGCCTTTATGACTGGACTGTTAATGCTCCGGGTTTGATCTTATCTGGAGTTGGTCTTCGTGAGTGTACTGTTGAACTCTTTGAGGCCACCAGAGTTGATCGTGTTGAGTGTCTAGATACACAGTCTAAACCTCACCGATTGCTTTTAGTCTGTCACGGGTGCTTTAAGCCAGGAGTGGTTGGTCGCCATCTCTTGTTTGCGGAGGAAAAGAGATCTCTTGATCACAATCTTTGATTAACTGACTGTGAATGCTGAACTTAGGTGAGACTAAGTTCTTTAAATGAAACGCGGCGTTTGACCCATAGGACCTTAGGCAGAACTAAGCCCTTTTGATGAGACGCGGCATTGGTTCATAGGGACTTAGGTAGAACTAAGTCCTTTCGATGAGACGCGGCGTCAATTCATGGAGAGACGCGGTCATCAGTTCATAAGAACTCAGATAGAACTAAGTCCTTTTGATGAGACGCAGCGTCAATCCATAGGGAGACGCGGCGGCGTCAACTCGCAGAGAGAAACGCGGCTTTGAGTAACGCGAGTCTGTCCTGCCAATGAAGACGCGACTCAAGCGGACGCGAGGGACGCAGCCTTGTGTATTTTCCCATTAATCTCAGAATGGACTAAGTCCTTTGCTGAGTCAAGTGCTTTCCCTTAAAATGGGCCCTGTTTGCTGAAGGGACGCAATTCTAAGTCACGCGGACTTTCCTTTGGAACGCAGGTGGAGGTCATTCATTCTGAAAAAGGAGACGCGGGTTCCAGGACGCGGTTTTCCCATCTGTGTATTGATGTAACTTCCAGACGTTACATGCGGCCTGACATAAAGATTTTATGAGATCTTTGAACATCAAGTCTTCACTGACGATTGAATCGTCAAGTCTTCACTGACGATTGGGAAACCGGGTCATCCGTTGTTTCCCGAAGCATTTGTCCACGCGTCGGTTCTTCATTGGACTTGGGCGTTAATACCCTTTAATGTAAAACCGGCACTGGCGGTTGGAGACCAGCGTCTTCAACGTTTCCCGAAGCGACCCTCCACGCGTCAGCTTCCCATTGGACTTTGACAATCGTGCGGTCATTAAGGCCGACGGTTCCAATTGATGAACCATTAATGACGATTACTAGGAACGGCCTATAAATAGGGGCTCGCCTTCTTTAGCAGTCCCAATCTTAGACTATTTTCCCTTTTAAGAGAACGATTACTCTGAGAACTTTCACCTTCTTCAGAGTTTCTAACAGGGGTACTGTCTTCATGGATGAAGACGACTCCGGGGAAGAAGATGACCCAGAGCTTTCATGCTTCTGTTTGGTCTCTTCAGGACAAAGTGTCTCTCTGATCACCTTCCATATCCATATTCTGATGCAGAGAGTTAAACTCTTGACAGAGGCCTCTGCTGGTATGCCGTCTCGACTTGCCGTGATGTTTCTAGTCCACCCAAGTTTGCACTTTGGCATCATCATCATCTGGATTTCCTCATGAAGTCTGAGTTGGTGCATTCCTTCTGAAATTTGCGCCATCGACTTGAACTTCCCTGGACGCGAGTACAGAAGTCTTTGGCACTTGGCGCTGACTTTGCTCATGAAGCTCGCGTTTTAAGGCCACTGACTTGGATGAATTCCAACTCGGGCTGAAGGTTTCAGACCCGAATTTTGCAACCCCTGTTCCCTCGACAGGGAGATGGCAATTTTCGGCGTCTGAGTCCTTTCGCGCCTTGTGTTTTAGGCGCGGGCGCAAAATGAGACCGCGTTTGAACCCTGTGTGTGGCACAGTTTTGATTCGCGTCTGCTTCTGTTGACGCGGTATTTTGACTCACTGCGCGGGCTCATTCCCGCGTCTGAAGTCTTCGACAATAGCCGCGTCTGTCACTTAGTTTTATTTGTTGAAGTATACTAAGTTCCAGATTTTCTAACCCCCTTGTTTATTCCTTGTAGGTAGGCTTGATTATCCTTTTTCAGGTTCGCTGGGCCCCTGGAAGAATATTTCGGCCGGCGGACTTATTCAATGTTCATCCACAAGGGAATATATTATGGTCCTCGTCGTCCACAAGGGAATATATTATGTCCCTGACGAGGATTCGACTCTCGCCAAGGTCTCTTCAGATCCAATGCACCAGTCATGCCTGCTGGCAAGGGATGGTCAGGGTGAATATGGAGGCGAGGGGGTTACGGTGGATATGGTGGCAGATAGGATCCTCTTCCTCTCCCACTCCAGAAGTGACATCAAGGACTCTCCATGTCTGCTGGATGACCTGCTGGGGAAAGAGATACTCATGAACGAAGGGTTGCAGGGCCTTCTGCTGCCACCAGACGTCATGCACCATAGTGCAACCGGCTCCAATTGTCGCCGCAGTTTGGCACTTCTTCAGACATCGTGCACTTGGAATTAGATGTGGCTTCAAGGAGTGAGTACGGCCTCTGAGAGAGAGAGGGACTTCTTTGTACTCCTTAATTGTAATACTCAATCTTGTTGTATAAGAGAGCGTTTTGTATCACTTTCATATGCCTGGATATAAATAAAAGTGACACTTTTCTTTTTGCCTCTTTCATTGTCTTGAACTTTTTGTCTTCAGTTAGACTCATAGAAGCAAAGAATCTTTGACTTTGTCAAAATTATGATGATAATCTTAATAAGTCAAACTTTGTAGGGAAAGATCCTATTTCAGGAACTCTCACAATACTGTCAGAGGTGTAATATTAACTTGACAGAGATGAAATAATTTTGGTGGACCTGCCATTTTATAAGAGAAAGTGACAAGTAGAATTGGTACCCTCAGGGAGGGTGAACTTTTATCAAGTGTTTGGGATTAACTTGATTGAGTTCAGCTGGGATTTGATGGAAACACTGTTGATGGTGTAGTATTAACCTAACAATGTTTTTAGGTAGACTTGTTATTCTGTTGAAGAGAATAACAAGTGAGACTAGACTCGTGGGGAATCTAGGAAAGTTTGTTACCGTTAGAGGTGTGATATTAACTTAACGGGTTGAAAGTGGTCTTGTCAGAAGTGTAATGTTAACTTGACAAGGATGTGAGTCAGAGGTGTGATATTAACTTAACTCAGAAGTGTCATTGTCATAGGCGTAATGTTTAACTTGACAGTGAGGGTAATGCTAGAGGTGTAATGTTGAACTTGGCATTGGTCATCTCGGCTTGTATAAGGAAGTCCGAGGGAAAGTCATGGCCATAGGTGTATTGTTTAACTTAGCAATGACTTGATGCTAGAGGTGTAATGTTAACTTAGCATCATCCATTTCAGCTTCGATATGGAAGTCTGAAGAAAAGTGACTGTCAGAGGTGTAATATTAAACCTGACAGAAACCTGATTACTGTTTAGAGGTGTGGTGTTAAACTTTAACAGTAATTTGTCAGAGGTGTAGTATTAACTTGACAAAGATTGACTCATGATAAGAGCAATTTGAGGACCTGTCATTCTATTGGTGAGAATTGACAAGTGAAAATTTGAAGTGCCAGAGGTATAGTGTTAACTTGACAAATTTGAAAGTTTGATACTCCGTGTAGAGTTGACAAGCAAAATTTGTACTCGACAAGTAATATTGAAAAGTTTCCATTACCAGAGGTATAGTGTTAACTTAGTAATGGTTGTATTTTGTAGACCTACCATTCTGTGGATGAGAATTGGTAAGGGATTTTGGAGGAAAGAGTGGAGTCAAGTCCACTTAGGATTTTTAGCAAACCCTCAGCTATCAACGGATTTGAGGTGCCTTTACCAACTACCGTTTGAGTTGGGCTAGCCATGCTATTCCCCTCAGCATGATGAGTTGTCGAAGACTTATGTTGGGCTTAAAGGCCAACATTTTCCTCTATCCTTAGCCGTCGGGGGCGTTGGATGTTATAATGAAGAAATTCTTCTTACTTTGATCAGAGGTGTACTTTTAACTTGATCAGCGGAAGAATACCATCTAAGGATAGTATTTCTTCAGGAACCTGCCATTGATCGGCATCATGAGTGTATCGCCATTTGAGGTTATGAGGCGATATGACCCATTCGAGTAGACCGACTCTACTACAAATGGTCCTTCCTATTTGGGTTGGAATTTTTCTTTTATCTTGTGCGTCATTACCATGGGTCTTCTGACGGCTAAGACAAGATCGCCTTTCTTGAAAGTTCGCATTTTAACTTTCTTGTCGAAGGCTCTGGTAATACGAGCTTGGTAGAGCTCGATTTGTTGTTAGGCCTGCAGACGTTTATCATCTAAGGCCTCCAGTTCCTGGAGTCGCTGTCGATGCTTCTCCTCTGTTGTCATCTCCGCTGTCAAAGCGACGCGTAGAGATGGAATTTGGATTTCCAGTGGGAGCACGGCTTCGCACCCATAGACCAAAGAATATGGCGTAGCTTTAGTTGGGGTTCGCACAGTTGTGCGGTAAGCCCATAAGCATTCACCCAACTTGTTGTCCCAGTCTCGTTGACTTTTCGAGACGAACTTCTTGAGAAGCTTGCCAATAGTCTTGTTGAAAGCTTCTGCGAGGCCATTAGCGGCAGGATAGTATGCCGTTGAGGACACACTCTGGATTCTGAACTTGGCACAGAATCTCTGGAAAGCCTGGCTGATGAACTGGGGTCCATTGTCATGGACAATTCGTCGAGGTACACCGAAACGATAAATAACGTGATGTTTCACGAACTTGATCACGTTAGATGATTTTACCTCCTTCAAAGGGATGGCTTCGGCCCATTTAGAGAAGTAATCGGTTATTGCCAAAATGAACCGATGTCCTTTTGATGATGGTGGGCTGATAGGACCAACCACATCCATCCCCCACATTTCAAATGGCCAGGTAGAGGTTGTAGAGTGGAGGTAGCCTGGTGCTTGATGGATGAAATTGCCATGCACTTGGCAAGCGTGACATCTTTTAGCATAAGTGACAGCATCAGCAATCATCTTGGGCCAATAGTAACCCAATCTTTGGAGTCGATGTGCCAGTTTTGGGCCAGGTTGATGGGCTCCACACATACCGTCGTGGGCTTCTCTCAATACCTCTTTGGCTTCTTTTGGTGAGAGGCACCGGAGCAAGATCCCGTCATGCGATCGACGATACAATGTTCGTGTAATCGCATTATAATATAATTTGGGGGCTTTCCTTCGAATGGCAGCCGCCTCTTTGGTGTCTTCAGGCAGAATGTCGTATAAGACGAAATCAATGTAGGGGAATCGCCAGTCTTTAAGCTCTGGACCGGTTGACAATTCCAGTGCTTCTTTGCCTTGACAATCTCCCTTTGACTCCTGATAGCCCTCGAGAGCATTTCTCAGGCAATACAGGTCGTGGCTGTAGACGAATATCTTCTCCATTGCTCCAGCTGGAAGAGCTAAGGAGGCCGCGAGGGATGCGAGTGCATCTGCGTGCGCATTTTGTCTGCGCGGTACATGGTCAATGTAGAAGCTTGTAAACCCCTCGGCCATGCGGATAGTTGCGTTATGGTAGGGTACTAGGTCCTCATGTCTGACTTCGTACTCCCCGCGAACTTGGCTGACGATGAGTTTAGAGTCGCCGTATGCCTCGAGATTTTTAACGCCAATCTCATCGGCGAATTGCATCCCAATCAAAAGAGCGTTGTACTCCGCCACATTGTTGGAACAAGGCTCAGTTAATGAGACAGCTCGGGGAATCACATAATTTTGTGGGGATACGAGTACTACTCCTACCCCCGCTACTACGTGTCCCTTTGGGCTTGTTCTGGATGCACCGTCAAGAAGAGTTGCCATACTTGACCTTCGAACGATGTCTGAGTTAGGCAGGCTTCAGCGACCTCATCTGGGAGATCGTCATAAAGTTTGTTGCCCTCGGATCTGGATGCTCAGCCAGGAAATCCGCCACCGCTTGTCCTTTAATGGCCTTTTGTGGTAAAAAGTGCATCTCATATTAGGATAGTAATATGGCCCATTTTGCCAGCCGGCCGTTCAATGATGAAGGCTTAGTCATAAGTAACCTCAAGGGGTTGACTTTTGATATGACATTTATAGTTTGGCCTACCAAATAGTGCCGCATTTTCTGAATAGCGAACACTAATGCCAAACATTCCTTCTCGATCAGGTTGTACCGATGTTCGGCTCCGATCATTGTTCTACTCAAATAGTAGATCGCTTGTTCTTGCCAAAAAATTCTGAGCTAGTAGAGCTCCCAAAGAATGATCCATTGCCCGGACGTACACCAGGAAAGGCTTTCCGGATACCGGAGCTGCAAGGACTGGTGGTTGGGTGAGGTATTGCTTGATTTCCTCGAACGCTTGTTGGCAAGCGTCATCCCAAATGAATGAGACACCCTTCTTCATTAACTTAGCGAAGGGTTGGCATCTTCCGGAGAGGTTTGAGATAAACCTGCGGATGTACGCCAATCGTCCCTGCAATCCCCTGAGTTCTTTGAGACTTCTCGGGGGTTGCATCTCCTGGATAGCGCGAACCTTTTCCGGGTCCAAGTGAATTCCGGTGGATGTTACAACAAATCCTAAGAATTTGCCACTGGCCACCCCCAGGAAGGACTTTGTGGGATTCATCTTCAATTGATGAACCCGCATGATGTCGAAGACCACCTTCAGGTCCGCTATGTGATCACCTTTAGTGCGGCTTTTTACCGCGATGTCATCAACATAACATTCCACCGTTTTGCGTATTTGCTGATGGAAAATGGCGTTCATGACCCTTTGGTATGTTGCCCCTGCATTTTTCAGTCCGAAGGGCATGACGGTGTAGCAATATACCCCTAGAGGTATCCTGAAGGAGGTATGCTTTTCGTCATCAGGATACATTTTGATTTGATTGTATCCTGAGAATCCGTCCATGAAGGATATTCGTTCGAATCCACAAGTATTGTCAATCATGACATCTGTGATCGGCAATGGGAATTCGTCCTTGGGGCAGGCCTCGTTTAGATCGCGAAAGTCGATGCAGATCCGGATCTTCCCGTTCTTCTTGGCAACGGAGACGATGTTGGCTACCCAGTCGGGATGTTGTTCTTCCCTGATGAAGCCAGAATCAATAAGTTTTCTGACTTCTGATTGAATTGCCTCCATTATTTCTGGACGAAACCGTCGCTGCTGTTGTTTGACAGGCTTTACGTCCGGATTGATGTTGAGGCGGTGCATAGCCACCTGAGGATCGAGTCCTGGCATGTCCTCATAATTCCAGGCGAAGACGTCTATATACTCTTGTATAAGAGATATTAGATCCTTTTTCTCTGAAGGTGACAGGCCGTCACTTATGAAGATGGGCTTAGGGTTAGCCTCATCTCCTAGATTGACTTGAACAACCTTGTCTTCTGTGGGTGGCTCGCGCTGTTCAAAGCGAGTGTCCCAAAGAGCATTTAAATGTTTGATCCAAGGATCTGTATCAGATTAGATCATTTCTTCATTTTCATCTTCCAGGTGGCTTGTCGAAACCATGTTCACTGAAAGTTTCTTGAAGATGTTGCCGACACTGACATCTGACTCCCAAGATGATGTGTCTGAAGAGTACTCGTTGCTCGACGATTCTTGAGAATCGGAGGCTGATGGGACCAGAGTTGATGCATAGCCCAACCCCCGGCGCGTCCGATAATAATAATCGGGGGCCTTCCCTTTCGGCACAAAGGATCGAAGCAGCGTCCTCCTTCCTTTGCCGAAGTTCAACCCGGGTCTGTTGGTCAGGTCGTACCCCATGCATCTCATCATTTTGAGTGCTTTTGGTTCATAATGACCGAACTGAGGGGATTCCTCCTCGCCTTCCGATTCTTCGCGGGGCGTTGATTCAGACGAGATTCGCCCAAAAAGAATTGGTTTTTGGCCTTTCCGCCTTGCTGGAACCATAAATATAGATTCTTGCGCATTACCATTATCTCGGTATGTCTCGAAGGACGACTTCATTGGTACATGAAACGATGTCAAAGCATCTATTGCCGACCAGGGGTCATCGTCTACTTCGGTGCTAGTGTCTGATGGTACTGAATCAGAAGCAAACACAGAAAAATACGCAAAATCTAAATCTTCATTAATATACCAACCGCCTACATCGTCGGTGGTATTATCAACATCGAGCTTATTAGTGCTCTTTACAAGTGGTTCTAACTCCCACAGGCACTCTTCTTTCTCGGGCTCGGTGTCAGCTTCGTTACCAGAGTCTGGCTCCTCTGGTCGCGGGACTTCATCCGTCTCCACCGGATCTTGGTACAGCAAAGAGTCGGTGAAATAATTTTCGACCCCTTTGAACGGATACCTTTCGGCGATCAACGTCTGCACCTTTCCACTCCCGTCAATGTATTTCATGACTTGGTGGAGAGTGGAGGGAACGATGGAGTTGCGGTGAATCCACGGTTGTCCCAGCAATAGATTGTAGGAAGTGTCGGCGTCGATGATGTAGCATGTCACTTCCGACTTGAGGCTTCCAATCTGGCATTTGAGCTTGATTTTTCCCATCGGACGGGTCTGGTTGGCATTGAACCCATAGATAGTTGTCTGGGTAGGGCTCAATGATGAGTAGGAATGCCCAGATGTTGCATGACCCGGCGAGGCATGATGCTCAACGCGGACCCTGGATCTACCTGAATGCGGTTCACCTCAGACGATCCAATATACCCTGTGAAGTACAGGGGTCGATCATGCTTCCCTTTTACCTGCATATCATCTGCTGTGAAGGTAATGCAGGGAGCATTTGGAGAGGTGTGGAGGCAATCCTCTACATCTTCCTCCTTCGGCACCTGGGTCATGAAGACCTCGGAATTTGCCAGAGCTTCTTGTAGAGCTTCTCTGGTCGACTTTGATAGTCTAAGAAGTTCATACAAGGTAATGCGTGCCGGGATGTTGGCTAGTTGATCCAGGACATCAAAGTGGTAAGGTGTCGTGGATCCTTCCGCCATACCTTTCGAAAGAACTCGAGAAAACCGAGTTTCTTTCTGTTTCTCCACAGGTTGTCTTGTGGAGGGCTTGGTTGGCTCTGCAGCTGGTTGTGGAGGAGTTGTCGCCGTTTCACCATACTGCTTCAAGTACGGCTGTCCCGAACGGGTTCCCGCCATCGGTTGGCTGGGCTCTGCGGCTAAGACTATTGTTTCCTCCTCTGAGTCGGTTAACGAGGGAACATCAGTCTCGGCTCCTCGAGAGGAGGCACCCACCACATTGCAGGATGAGGCCTTTGTCTTGCCTTTGGATTTCCTGTTGGTCACAGTAGTCCATTGCTGTTCATTGACAAGGTCAGGGTGGACCCACATGATTTCCCCTTGAGGTGTAGGGACGGGTGCCAAGCCTTTCTCTTGCTGCTGGTGAGGGTCTGTGTTGATCACTCTCAGCTCTCCTCTTGGGATAGGGACTACTCCAGAGGGTGTCGGGGGTTGTCTCCCGAACTGGAGAACTGACGTCACATTAGCCGTCACCTTCTTCTGCTCTGGTCGGAGTTTCAACACCTCCGCGTCAATCAGAGCTTGAAGGATGTCCTTGAAGACATAGCAGCTTTTGGTAGGGTGCCCCAGCATCCTGTGGTACAAGCAATATGTGGGATTGTCGGTCTTGCCGACTTCCTCGGGGCGCCGAGCTTCAGGGAGCTTCAGTCGGTTGCTCTTGTTGAGTAGTTTAAAGAGCGAATCGACATGTTCCTCCTTGAAGGAATATTGCTTGTTGGCGCGTGGTTGGCTTGAAGAGCCACTCGCCTTGCCTGATTGAGGTTTGGCGGGAGATTTGGTCTCCGTTGCCAAATTATCCTCCCGCTTTGTTTGGAGGGATGTGTCTAGCGCACGCCTTGTCGACCTTTCCGGCCTAGGCTTACCTTCCTCCGCTCTGACGCGGGCGACAATCTCCTCAGCCTGTTCACCTTGTTGGACTAATTGCTTCCAGGTGCGGCTTTCAGCAACTCCTATTTGAGCAAGGAGTGAGGTTTGGAGATTGTGGCGGCATGTTTCCACCAGGGTGGCCTGGGTCATACCGCTTGGACACCGGAGTGCCACGTTCCGAAACCTTTCCACGAAAGACTTAACGGACTCTCCCTTTCGCTGTTTAGTAGCCAAAAGGGTGGGCATCGTGACTTCCGAGTCATCTTCGAAAAAGCGTGTTAAGAACAGCTTCTCCAAATCGCCCCAGTTCTTGATAGAACCTTCTGGGAGCTTCATGAACCATTCAAAGGCCAACCCTTTCAGGGTGCCGATGAACAGACGCGCCAGGATGGCATCATTATCTACTACATTCCCAGTTTGGGATTTAAAGTAGTAGATATGCTGATTGGGTGACCCCTTCCCATCAAAGGCTTGGAGGGTTGGAGCCTTGAACTTAGGAGGGTATGGAACTAAGTCCCACTCAGCCGGATAGGGCCGGACCACTCCTACTTCTTGGAGGTCTTTGCGATTGGCAAGGGCCTCGAGGCGTCGCTCCAGTTGACTCATTCTTTTAGCATGAGCCTTCCCCGGGTCTTGGTCGCCCTTTACTTGTGACGAGGACTTGGACGAGCCGGAAGTAGATCGCCGCGTCTCCTCAGAAGGTTCGGAAGATGAGCTTTCTCCCTTTCTCCCTTTGCCCTTTGACTTTTTAGGAGGAGACCTCCTCCTGTCTTCGAGCAGCTGTGCAATCGCCTGCTTGAGGGAGTCGATAGATTTCTGCTGAGAAAGAATCATATCCATTTGCGCCTTCTGAATTTGTTCCAAACGTCTAGCCGTTTCCTCAGGAGTGCCTGTCATGTAGGCAGAGGTCTCCTTCTCGACGGAAGAGTTCGAGGCCTCGATTCCGCTACGGCGGAGTGAGAATCATTCACTTTAATGCCATGGGCTAAGGCATTATAGTCAATTGGGGGAATGGCCCCAGTCCGGGTGCGAGTGTGTTGATACACCCCTTCCGGTTCAGAGTCAGACTCATCTGAGCTGACTGCAGGTTGTTTTCCCTTGCTCCTGCTTGTCATATTCGCAGTGAGCTCCGGGTACTCAACATCAGAGAAGGTTCTCCTTCTGTGGGAGCGTCTTCTTTTAGCTGACGGGGGAATCAGGGTCAGCTGTCTGACTAAAGACTGCTGATGTACGCCTGATCCGCAACGGCACTCAGAGAGCATATGGATGAGCCGTTGGCAGCAACACGACGAAGTGGCCTGATTGGCACTTCTTTTCTTCGTCAAATAATCCCTCAAATCCATGGGAGGGGGATTGAAAAGATTAGCCTCGCAACGTCGAAGACGGGAGGCATCCATGTGCTGTATAGCCTGGACGCAGGCTTCAGGGACGCGGTTCTCGCGCCGCAGCTGTTCAGCGCGCGTCCGGCGTCTCTGTTGAGACAAGACGCGCCTGTCGCGTTGCTGCTTGGTGTGTCGGGGCAGAGACACTTGAGAGAGAGTGGGCTGCTGGGCCCCGCGTCTATAGGCGCGTGCCTCTTGTGCTTGACAAGGCGCAGAGGCTTCACCTTGGCGTTTGGTGAGTTGGTCCTCAGAGGACCTAACTGAAGGAATCTCGCGTTTGGGCCGCCAAACGCGGACTTCGCGAGGCGCGAGCAAGGCGCCAGTTTGTATGCTGCGTCCAGCCTCAGTCAGACAACCAGAGGTTCCAACTTGCAGCTGACACGCACGTCTCCTCTGTCGACGCTCAGCGTTCCGGTTGCGTCACGGAGGTGGAGAGAGACCAACAACATCCTGATGCTGAACATCAGAGATTTTAACCACGCGGGTCTCCTGAGAGACACTGACGTGGGTGTTCTGTGCGACGCGGTTGGTCGCAAAGGCAGTTGTGCCTGGGACCACGCGGGCCTTCTGAGAGGCGTTGGCGCGTGCACCTTGCTTGGCACAGTTGGCAGCAGGGGCGCCCGAGAGAGCCACAGATCGGGCCTCGGGGCCATTCCCCGTCGAGACCCGGCGGCAGACGCAGGTCTTTGGGCTCTTGGAGCCGGAAGAGAGAAACTTTTCGTACTTCGCCTGGTCGAACTCGACAATGAGCGATTCAACCATCTTCCCCTTACGGAGGACGTCATCCTGCGCCACGATTTACTCATCAGTGACAAATGTAGTCCCCAGCGGAGTCGCCATCTCTTGTTTGCGGAGGAAAAGAGATCTCGCGTAAGGTTTCCTTGAATCAATTGAAAGCTTACAACGGATTAATACTCCGATTACAAGGGAGGGAGGATGTTGAGTCTTGAATCCTCCCTTTGTTTAGTGCTGGGTTCTTCGTGTGGCGGTGGAGAGTGAATCTTGTTCTCCGTTGACCGGATGACCGTCGGGATCGTCAGGGATCTTCTCTTTGGCTGGTAGAAGGAGTAGCACAGCTCTGTCTACCAAAACTCTCAAAGAGAAGGTAGGCAAAGGGCAACTTGTTCGTGGCAAGCTTGCTAAAGAGTTTAGCTCTCTCCTGCTTCTCTCTCTGTGTGTCTGTTGTCTCAGAAATCCTTTCTGATCGCCCTTGTGTCTATCCCCTCTGCCTTCTGATTGCCCCGACCTCATAGCAAATGAGGCTATTTATAGAGGTCCTAGGGGGTGAACGTGCCCCCTAAAAATGCTCCACGATGAGGGGCCAACTTTCCCGCTACATGGGCGGCGACTGGCCCCATAACCAGGGCAGTTATAACCGAAGCGCGGGTTTCAACCCACGCGCCTTGATGTTGAGACGCGGGTGTCGAGCCCTCGCGCCTTGATGTTGAGACGCGGGTGTCGAGCCCACGCGCCTTGATGCTGAGACGCGGGTGTTGAGCCCACGCGCCTTGATGTTGAGACGCGGGTGTCGAGCCCACGCGCCTTGATGTTGAGACGCGGGTGTCGAGCCCACGCGCCTTGATGCTGAGACGCGGGTGTCGAGCCTACGTGTCTAGAACTTGAAACTCTGCTTTTTAATGGCTTGTCTTTTAGTGATTTTTAGACAGCATACAATTGTATTTTAAATAAAAAGAACACCTATATTATGTTAGATCTCCCCCCACCTATCTTGTGCATTGTCCTCAATGCATGAATGAATGCATAGATGCATGAAAAAGAAGAAAGGGAAGGAAAATATTACCTTAAGGTGTTAGTTCCGATGGTGGTCGGATTGGGTCAAGCGTTGCTACCCAATCAAGATAATATGGTGCTTCACGGAACCCACCTTTATTGATCTCTTTTCTATGTACATAATTACAATCCTCAATATGAACAGGATCATGAAAGATCCTATCATGATGAAATATCCTATCATGAAACTTATTCCCTTTACATGACCAGTCTTGAAAAATCATCACGGAGTCATTATGGTCTATATCTATGTCTAACAAAAAAATGTGACTTGGTGGAATGGTTTACTTGGGCTCAAGAATGATAGGTTTGGGAATCAATACTAACTCGGAAAAAATAACTTTGGGTTCGAGAGTCAGTTTTGATTCAAGAGTTGAGTCCAAGTCCAAGAATTGAAATTCACTTTCTTTTCCATCAATAGAATGTGACTATCCAAAATTGGTGATTCAATTTCTAGATTTATGGGTACGGGAATAAATGTTAGCTCGGAAAATTGGTCTAAATTGGGTAAGGATATTGGAGTCAACATAGATTCGAAGGTGGGAATTGAATCACAAGGTTGGGGATCGGGGTCACATTCACATTCAAGTTCAATCTTATTGAATGAAAAATTTGCCAATTTGTCAATTGATTCTTCTAATAGTTATTCGGGAGAAGGAGTATATGAAGCTGGATGTTGATAAGGTGGGTGACTGTATGACTCAGGAGAATTGTATCCCCATTGACTCTGTGAAGATTGGTGATGATTGTTCCAGTGTTGTTCATAGTATTAAGTGTGGGGCATATATTGATTCGAATAAAGCCAATCCGGCATACTTGGTTGGTTAATGTTATGATATGACGGGTTGGTAATATCCGAGTCAAAAGAGGTCGGGGTGAAATATGAATCACTATTTGCATATGAATAATTGTAATTATAAACTATATTACCAAGATGTCAAAAACAAAAAACAAAAAGAAGCAAGCAAACAAGCAAATAAAATAGAAAAAAATCTAGCCTAAGTTAGGATAGACCTTAGACCTAGACGACTCCTAACTGGTTAGACTATCCACAGGGGTATATTACAGAATCTGACCACAAGTTAATCGGCCAGGTAAGGACAAGATCAGTGGGAGGTATCCGTACCTAAGCAACGGGCCTAATTATGCAAACTACCAATCTTTGGGGTTTCGCCCCTCAATCCCTAACCTTAGACACCGATTTGGTAAGAATCAATTTCTAATAACTTTTCCCTTATGTCAATCCCTATTTGAGTCTGAGATGTTCCTAGGGCTAACGTCTACTTAGTTTAAGGTAGGTTTGGGTTAGTAAGTGAGGAGATTATTTGTGGGCTAAGAAAGGGTAATGACTTTCTCATCTTATCTTATTTATAGGACAAACCCTTAAATCAATTTAGTGCAATGTGTACATGTATATGAAAAGCAACATTAAGCAGTGTAAACAATTCAAAAGTGTTCCTATACTACATGCTATGCACACGTACCTTTACTCCAGCACTCCTCAACAGTAATGTAAAAGATAAATGAATTAGACACATGCTTAAATGCAAGTCTAAACCATTTTTAATATTTACAAACAATCAATTTATTATTGAATTAAATGCAGTGTGCAAAATAATTAATAAAAAAATCTAACACATGCAGAAGCTATATTTTACAGTGTGAAAGCACCTGCAAAAAATCAATTAGTAGTCCACACAAATGCCGCGAAAACATGGCTTTTGCCACCTTTGCGTGGAACAATTATGGGCTCAGATGCTCTGCCTTCTTGGGCAGAGGTATAGAGTAGCAATATGTCAACTGCAGCTCTTCGATTCCTAAATTTAGCCCTGGCACACAAAAAAAAGAAGAAAAGGTTAAATTGTTTAAGTAAATCAAAAAAGAAAATGAAAACTTACCATCTTTCCCTGGCAACGACGCCAAAATTTGATTGAATTTAAACCTGCACACAGAAAATAATAGTTTAGAAATTAATATTGAAACGTACAAGGTACTCAATACTATCGCTATAACAAGTGGTTATGTGAGTCGTGATCCACAAAAAGGGACTAGCGATGGAAGCTTTTAAGCAAGTTCGTTTTTTTTGAGTTTACAAAAATATGTTAGGAATTTCTTCTCAGTTTTAAAAAATGAGACAAAAAAGTTAAGTTAGAAAATTTAAAGAAGATGGTAAAAGAAAGATGATGTTATTGTTGTCGTTTATTTACAAAAGAAAAGGAAAAACTAAAAAAGAGGAGAATGTTGGTTTTGGAGTAGAATTTTAAACTAAGAATTAAAAGAAAACTAAACATTCTTACTTACCTCTTTCATGCTCATATACCTTGGATCCGTCGCTACGACTTACCTGGTCTTTGAAGGCGATCAAGCATGGCGTGTAAGATCTTTCCCATTCCCGATCTATACTATGAATAAAAGAGCAAGTTAAACTAGTAAAGGAATGATTGTTCATTACCATATGCCATCAAAGGCACTTGCAATGGCGAAGCAGTCTCGAGGCCATCAGATTCACTTGGATTGTAAACACATCAAAGGAAAGCAAACAAAAATAAAAGTAAAGAAGAAAACAAATATTGATTTGATTCAAATAATAATGAAAGAAAAGACTTACTTATACCAGTGTCACCCTCAGTACAAGCTTGCTCTCATTTCTCTATGAAACTCTTCTCTCCTCTCAGTTACATAACAAAAATAAAAATTACATAAAAGAAAATTAAAAACGTAATTTACAAACTACAGTATAGCCTAGCCTATGTTCTCTGCTTGATCCCTCCCCTGCCTCTGATGTGTGGGATATTTATAAGATAGAAATGGATAAGAAAATGAGTTAAAAGATTAGGAGAGCTGGCTATTTATAAATTTGAATCCTCCCCTTATCTCCAAACTTAATTTGATGTGGATATTCAATTTTGATCTGCAGCATGTTGGGATGTTGATTGCTGAATATAACTTATAAAATGATAAAATTAGAAACTGGGATCAACGTAAGAGTTGTAGCCCTTTAAATTTTCTTTCTAGAAAATCTTAAATCATCAGATTTAAGTTTCGGTAGCGAAAGTTATGATTCAAATACTAAAATATATCCAGTTTGCATCCGAGTCTAAATTGCTTCATCTCATCCTTTGATTTGCTCTCTATCTATTTATCCCTTTTGATTTTGAATTTTAGCTTTAGATTTAACGATCTATCTCTCTATCTTCAGTAAAACCGATAGAGTCTTCTTCTAATTTTTTTCTTTAAATTTGAATGATATTATCTCATCTGAAATACCCAATCTTCAGACTAGATGGCTTTTAGAACCTCAAGATTTGAATCGATCTCCTTTCTTTTGAATTTTTGGATTTAATTGGATAAATCTCTCTATCTTTCTTTCCTTCCTTAATTATCCTACACGCCATTAAACATGAAAATACATTAATAGCGGAGTTATATTTAAATAAAAATGCAAAAGTGTGACACATATGATATGAAAACATGTAACGCGCGTGTGTGATCAAAGGTCCTGACGCATAGTGTACGGCAAAGAAATAAAAGACAAACTTGATAACAAATCGAAGAAAATAAAAGTACACGAACTTTTATCTGTACTGAACATAGAGAAAGGTCAAGGCATAACTTCACTTACATGGCAAGGCTAGCCTCGCCTAGAGAGGCCAAGTCGTAGCCTCGCCTATATGGCAAGGATAGACTGCCCTTAAAAAGGCCAAGACATAACCTCGTCTATACGACAAGGCTAGCTAGGCCTTAAAAAGACCAAGGTATAACCTCGCTTTAGAAAGGCCATGCGGGCCTTAAAAAGGCCAAGGCATAGCCTCGCCTATATAGCAAGGCTAGCCTCGCCTCAGAGAGGCCAGCCAGGCCTTAAAAAAGGCCAAGGTATAGCCTCGCCTATACGGTAAGACTAACCTCGTCTGAAAGATGACTATGCCTAATCAGGCAAGTCTTAGCTTTGCCAAGAAGCTTTAATAAAGGCTAAAACCTTTCCCTAAAATTCACCAAATGTGAGGATTAAGGGAATTCAATCCCTGAAATAGCTGGTAAAGCTGAAATTGAGGGAGCTAAACTCTCTAAAATCACCAATTAATTGGTGGGGTCTCTGAAACACCGACGCTCGCCAGCTATATGTTGAGTAATGACCAGAATGAAGGCTTCTCGCCTCAGGGATTTTTGCCTCCTTGCCTAGAGGGTGAGAAGACGCCATGGAATCATTTTGAAGAGATGAGAAGGGTATGGACCCTAGTGTTTTCGAAAATAAAAGAAGAGGGAAGAAGAACCCTGTTGCAGCCTCGCTGAAAGAAGAGAAAATGAGTTATCTGAGAAAGGATTGTAGAGGTCCTATTTATAGGCCCCACAACATAGCCTTGCCGCTGGCGCTTCAAATTTTGAAGCGCAGGTGAGGCTAAAACACTCAAGTGCTTAACCTCGGGAAAGGGAGTAACCTCCCTGATAGCCATGCGAAGCTAGCACTAGGCAGAGTTGATAAGACAACTCCGCCTTGCAAGCGAATTTGTCTAGAGGAGAGGCTAATTCAGTCTCCCTGAGGTGAGGCTATTTCAGTCTAAAGGCGAGGCTATATCTCCCAGAGGCAAAACTATGTCAGTCTAAAGGTGAAGCTATATCAGTCATGAGACGAAGCTAGAAGCTCAAGTAGCTTCGCCTACCAAAGTTCAGCCATGAAGGCGAAGATGAATTCAACCATATAGGTAAAGCAAAGATCCACATATATGTAGTCTTTTCTGTAACAATCAAAGCAATTCAAAATATTTTGAAATTTGAACTATCCCATTGCAGATTTACGAAAACTTTGAAGGGGGTTTTGTTGACACTTTAAAAAGGCAAATTCCCCATGTAGCACTTCAACTGGTCCGAACAACATTCAAACTTGTTGACATTTAGAAAAGACAAGATAAGGATAAGCTGACGACCAAGTTTTACCCATCCTCAGAGACCAAGCAATGCCTTGAAGCTTACTGATCCAGTGAAGCAGACAGTAAGCCAATATCACCTGTAAAGAGGCCCAAGCATGGCCGAAGAAGATAGTTTTGCTTGAAGCTCTATAGCCTTGTTGATTGGCTAAGATGTTAGCTTCGCCTGAAGATTTTCTTGTGAGCTTCGCTTAAAACTCTTCATAACTCTGCAAAGAGCTAATCTTCAGCTTCGCTTGAAACTAATTACATCTTCACCTGAAATTAATACTAGCTCTGCCTGAAGCTTTTCTTGTGAGCATCGCTTGAAGCTCTTTATAGCTCTGCAAAGAGCTAATCATTAGCTTCGTTTGAGGCTAATTACAGTTTCGCCTGAAGCTAACTACAGCTTCGCGTGAAGCTTTCTACTAACTTCGCCTGAGGAGCTGTGCTAGCTTTGCACAAAGCTAATTTTAGCTTTGCTTGAAGCTTTCTATCCTGCTACGGGAGGGTTTGCCAGGTCAACATCTGACCAAGTCTTTAGTCGCCTGACCCCACTATTTTAGTGGAGTTAATGCTACTTTAAGTGGCTGGTTACATCCGCCCACTTCGTCCGACATTAAGTGGAGACAGCCAGGTCAAATGACCATATTTTAAGCTCGCACGAGCTTGTCTAGCCTCGTGCAAGGCTTGTACTTAGCTTCGCACAAGTTTTTTTACCCTCGCACGAAGCTTAACATAGCCTCTGACGCGAAGCTAACAAACTGTTACCAGTCTTGCTAAATCTTAGGACCAATTACACCCCTTAGAGCCTATAAATAGCTAGCTCATTTTTGGGATGAGCTCGGAGCTGACATTGGCTTGGTTGACTAGCAAGCTGAAGATCAAGAGGCCAAAAAACAGAAAAAGAGAGAAAGGGTTAACTCTCTCACTTTCAAGAAATTCAGAGAGTCACTTTTCTAAAAAATTTAGGGTGTTAATACCCTAAGGCCTTCTTCTCTCAAAAAATCTCCAGAATCAGGTGAGAAGAAATTCCTTAGGACTCCATCGATCACATCGTCAATAAAATAAAGTGGTAACGCGGTGACTAGACTTCTACCGGTACACTTATCCAGAATCTCAGAAGAGATACTTGTAATTTTCCTTTTTGATTACTTGTAATTTCCTCTTCAATTTTTATAAGTTTTCCTACTTTAGTGATTTTCAATGGAAAACAGTGCCCCCTCAACTGGTATCAGAGCCAGGTCTATAAGATTTTAAAGTAGCCGGACAACATATCCTTGTTTACATTCATAATATTGATATCATAAATTATTTGAATTTAGAACTACCTAAATATCAAAAAAGAAAAAAAATATAAAGATTTATCTTTGGTTTGGCTTGTTACTAATCATAATTTAACTAGTAATCTAGAGTTAAATAGCATAGTAAGTCTGTTAATCTTATTAGCTTAAAAAGCTGAACATTCATTAGAATTAAATATCAGAAGAATAAGGAATATAGTAGACGTCTTAACTAAATATAATATTCCTAGTACATTTGATTACAGTATGGAAATAGATTAGAAAGTTTTCCTTTGAAATAAGAAATAAAACCTCTAGTAACTTATCTTGACAAAAAACCAAAAAGAAATAGAAATACAAACTAAAAATAGCCTATTAATATTACAATTAGAGGTAGAAAAAAAAAAAATTAAACAAGTGCAAAAAGACTTAAAAGAAAAAGTATATAAAATATTAGTCTATGTATCTGAACGAGCAATATTGATCCAAATTATCTTCTATATTTAAAATTTGAATTTGTAACTTTTCCTACAGCCTCATCGTAATAATTATTAATATGAATTATTATTGATGTATTTTTTATCCTTGTCCAGATGTAGGCCTCGTACTAAAGCTACAAATTCAAATTTTGTGAGTTTTAGGTTCAGATTCACAACATACCCTGGGACATGCTCAAAAAAGAGGTAATTACTTGCGTTGCCAATGATGCGGGGATAATCACCCTGATTAATCGCCGTGATGCGGATAAATGGATGAATTTTGCCCGGATCAGAGTTAACATAAACACCAAGAACCCCTTGAAAACAAGGTTAGCTCTCCCCTTACTGAAGATGCTAATCATTCGGTTCGTGTAATGTTTCAGTGGAGCTATCGGGCACGAGGAAGCAAACTATAAATGGATTTTCGATGTGGAATTTGCACTGAACAGTGAAGCGATGACGAATGAAGAACGGCGGCAACTCGAGCTTCATGACCTCAGACACTTGATGAATCCAACTATCGAGCACCCGCGCCTCCCGCGAGAAAGCAATCACCCCTCAAGCCCAGATTTGGTCCTCAACCTCGCCGCCGGCCTCCCGCTGCCGCAGCAATCTCAACCGGCAAACGATCTGAGCACATCCGAGGGAAGGTCGCCTCCTGTCCAATGGCAGCTCGCCCAAAATGGAGGCGTTTTCTCTAGATGAGGAGCCAGGGGGACTCACCCAGCAGTGGTTTTATTTAGAGTGCTGGGCCAAGTGATGGACCTATTGAACACGATTGGGCCCCCTTGATGGCGAGCACAAATGAGCTGTTTGGATTCAAGGAAGTAGGCTAAAATAAGAAATGGGGAAGTGTTATTTCTCACTTTTCTATCTATCCAAACACCGGAAAAGGAAAATAAGAATATCCCTTTTTCTTTTCTCTTTTCTCCTTTACACTAGGGGTGAGCATCGGTCGGTTCGGTTCGATTTTTGCTAATTTTTGTAAAACCGAACCGAACCGATTAGACTTAGTAACCGAACCGAACCGAACCGACTAAGTTCGGTTCGGTTTTTCGATTTTTTCGATTAGGCCAATATTTTTCCATCATTTCTTACATTTTTAATCACCATTATATTATCATCCTTTAATATTCTAATCTCAAATATTCAATACCCAAATTAAAAATAAGAAAAAGACCCTAACCTTAATGTGAATTAAAAATTTCATATTCTAAAACTTTTACGCTATATTTAGGCTTTTATATCAAAACTCACATAATTATTACTAACTTTTAATGGCAAGAATGAAAAAAAAAACTATATTAATATAAATATTATTTTTAATTGTGATGGTGTACTTAACATAACTTTCACATATTCAACATAAAAAAGATGGTATTACTAGAAGTAATAAGATAAGTTTTCACCAGTTTTTGTTATGAACTATAAGATTCACTAAATTGAATTTGGGTGGGGTGATATATAGGGTAAGAGATTCGGTTCGGTTCGGTTGAGTTCGGTTTTTGAAACACAAAACCGAAATCGAACCGAACTAGAGCGGTTCGGTTCGGTTCGGGTTCGGGTTTCGGTTTTTGGTCGGTTATTTCGGTTATAACCGAACTCTGCTCACCCCTACTTTACACAACCATTTCCTTACTACAGTTAATTTTGTGGTCATGTAAATCTCATTTGTAATAAGTTGTAACACAAATGGTTAATTTTGTGATCATTTAAATCTCACTTGCATTCTAATTACAGTCCAATTTTTATTTTTCTTAATTTTTATTTTAATATTATTTTACAATTAACATGGTGCTCTACTTTTTCACTTCCACTTCCACATTACCATCCAAACACTGAAAACACATAACATTTTACAAACCACACTTTTTAACAACATTCAAATATCAGAAAACTTACTAAACAATTCTCAAGCTCCAAAGGGAGCTGTTAGCCCGGAGGCCTTTCACCCTAGTTTTAATGATGACTAACTTATGAAGTTATGTTACTAATGATCTTATGTTTATTAAGTTTCAGATATAGGTCAAAAT
The DNA here is from genome assembly GCA_038442645.1 of Agave tequilana. Lineage (NCBI taxonomy): Eukaryota > Viridiplantae > Streptophyta > Magnoliopsida > Asparagales > Asparagaceae > Agave > Agave tequilana. The sequence continues at coordinate 53,058 of JAVJIF010008397.1, forward strand.
CATTATTGGTGTTTAACTTCTACAATGGACACGAAGTCAAGATTTGAAGCTCTCACGTGTTGATTCAAGAGCTCGCGCTTCAATATCGCATCAAGTACTTGAGATGGAGTCAAGCTTTTTGGATCATATTTGGATCGAGTTGTCTTGGAGAAGGTTTACAAGAAGACTTGTATGTAGCTTTGTTTATATGTTTGTTTAGATCTTGTGTAAGAATAGAATAGCTTTGAATTGCTCACACACACAAGTTTATAGTTTTTGGTTTTCGGTTTAACTATTTTTAATTTTAAAAAAGTTTACATTTACATGGTTTATATCTACATAGAATAAGTTTCATAGTTTATATATGTATTGGTTTTTATCTACACATATTAGAGCTTATATGGTTTGTAGAAACTTACTTCTATGTGTTTTAATTTATCATGATTATGGTTTTAAGTTTCGATATTTCAAATATACATCCTTTGTTTTCATGAATAGATTTCATCAAAAAGAGTTAACATAGTTTATATGTATATTGAATTTCATCCATATACATTGATGGTTCACATATGTTTAGAAAAACTTATTGATGTATCTAGTTCAAATGTTTAAGTTTTGTTTTTATCAAAACTTATTTTGACATTTATTGTCAAAAACAAGTATATATATCATTTACTATGTGTATTGGATTCTATCCATACATATTATGTTTCAAATGTATTTCAAATATCTTATTTTTCTATCTATACAAGTTTTAGAGGAATCGTGAGGAGAAGTTCCAGAGCCCTTCACGGTTCGATCTCACTCTTGGTTATACATTATGTGTTAGCATAAAAGTTTTAATTTCGCATTATTTGTCAATAGATTAGAACTACACCTATTCACCCCCCTCTTGGTGTATTTTCAATTGGTATCAGAGGTAGCGCTCCTGATAATTGGTTTAGCTGCCTAGGAGTGTGATCCTCATTTTCTAGTCTATATATTTGTTTTGCATATATTCATTCATTGTACTAATGGATTATCTTGCACCACCCATGTATGATATTTTTAACATTGATATGTAGAAGTTTAAAATGAGTGCATATTTAAGAACATTAGGATTGCATATTTATCTTACCACCACTAAAAGTTCTTATATTAGTAATGAAAAGTAGAGGCTAATGCACAAGCCATGGATGTACTAAAGCAAACACTTAGTAAAGATCATGTTTCTATGGTTTCTCATTGTGATTCTGCTTTTACAGTGTGAATCATTTTGATCTCTCTCAAGGAACAAGCTTCAAACAATTTAGAGAGAGCCTATTGGAGATGAGTCCGAGCAAGCGTGCTACATGGTCCAAGGGAATCACTCCCTTGAGGTAACTTCGGACACTCATCTTGATGATTGTGCTAGATCTTCCAGTGATGATAATGCTATGGATGTACATGCTTTAAATGAAGAGCTTTTCTAAGTTTTGTGAAAACTTACTTTCGAAATATAAAGTTTTAAAAAAGAAGAGTTTTGAATTAAAGAAAGTAATGAGTTGTTGTTTTTAAAACTCAATTTGATTTTAAAGGAGAGAGTTGAGGTTTCAAGTGAAAGAGATTTCTTGAAAACCCAACTTGATCTTGTTTTAAAAGAAAATAAGATTTTGAAAAATAAAAATGATTTAGATGTTGTTTTGAAAAACAATGATGTTTTGTCTTCAAAACTTGAATGTGTTTTGAAGAAAATGATTCTTTGAAAAACAAATTTGTTTTTATTTCTAAAGAATTGGATTGTATTTCTATAGAAAAAGATTCTTTGAAAAATGATTTTTCTTCCCATTCTTGTCATGCTTCTATTGCATCATCTTCTTGTGATAGATTATTGTTTCTCTTGCTTGCACCACTTCTTCTTCCATTGATAATGATTGTTTTTCATTGATTTTTGCAAAGGGGAAAACTTACAAAAAAGTGTCGAGGAGCGAAATTATAAGTAATTCTTTAAAAAAAAGAAAATTACAGGTAGATCTCCTCTGAGATTTCTGGGGAAGTGTGCCGGTAGGAATCTGATCAGCATGCGATCACTTTATCCCTTTGATGATGCGATCGATCAGACAATCGAACTTCCGCCTGATGGGATTCCCTTCTCGCTTGGTTCGGGGAATCGGAAAACAGAAAGTCGGTAGAGCCCTCTTGTTACTTCTCGAGCTGTCTCCGCTTGGGAATTCCTTCTCGCCTGGTTCCGAAAATTCCTTGAGAGGGAGGAAGATCTTAGGGTATTAGCACCCTGATTAGAGAAGTAATTCTCTGAATTCTTGGAAGCAAGAGAGTAGATCCCTGTCCTTAGCCATCTCTCCTCTCTTTTTTGAGCCTCTCCTCTCTTTTTGCTCTTGCCTCTGGTAGGCTATTTATAAGGAGGTGTAGGGGTATAATCGCCCTGAAAATCTAGAAACAGATTGAGTCAATCTGTTTTACATCTGGAAAGTAGCCTTGCCCGAGGCTAGAGACAGCTGTTGTGAAACTAGGAATAGCAAGTAGTGCTGGTCTCTTGATCCGCTCTGCTAAATGAGGGATGCGCCCTTGATTCTTTCCAAGTAACTGAAAGATTTCTTCTGATCTTCTCACTTGATTGGGAGAGTCAAAAGATCATGGCAAACAACTGCCAAATTTGATCTCAATTAGATTTGATCTCATCTAGAGATTTGATTGGTCAAAGGTGACCATAAAAGACCCGCAGCGGAGTCGTTGCGTTGAGCTCATGGCGGAGCTGGGAGAAGCATCTGGCGAAGTTAAAAGAAAACTCTTTAGCGGAGCTGGATTACTTTGTGGCGAAGCTACCAATTACCCTTTTGCGCAGCTGCATGCGGCTTCGAGCGAAGCTAACTCTCTGTGGAGTTAACTGAGCATTTCTGTGCGAAGTTGTAAGTTAGCTCTCTGTGAGGCTGTGAAGGAGCTTCCTGCGATGCTAAGTAGTTTTGGCTTCTTATGCGAGACTTATCTCGTGGGCTCGTGCGAGACTAAGTATTGAGCTAACTTAGTGTCTCTGGACCTGCCTGGGCCTTCTCACGAGCTTTTCTTGGCTTATTGTCTGCTTCACTGGATCAGTAGAGTCCAAGTTTGTTTGATACGTCCCTTTGAGATGGGTAAAGAACTGGTCATCAGCTTGTCTGTCGCTTGTCTTTTATAGATGTCAACAAGTTAGACATTATTCAGGCCAGTTAAGAATCTTGTCTTTTTTAGAGTGACAACAATGATATTTGTGCTTTTAAGATGAGTGTTGATTGTTTGAGATCCACTTTGAGCCAATGTGCCATGGATCACAAGAGGTTGGAATACATGTTTCACAAGAAACATGCTCCAAATATGCATACATAACATTCACGGCATACACATGTTCATTATGCTCACACTTGACTCTTTGTATGTTAGAGTGTACACTTGTAAATATCACGACCGCAGAGGCCATCTTGCAAAATTTTGTTATGATAGGTTAAATGCTTTAAATTTTGCAATTAAAAATGTTTGTTAGGAGAGGTGCTAACCCCGGAGGACCCAAGAAAGTTTGTGTACCAAAAATCACTCGTATTTCTTTTAATATAGGCATGGGCTCTCATAAGACGTGAGAGACTTGATGCCTTGGTGATAAATGCATTTGGACTCAATGGATACACCATTGGATGCATTGCTGTCGAGAAGTCTTTGAAAATACACCTAGAGGGGGGTGAATCGATGTATGGCTAATCTAATGATAAATGATGCAGAATTAAAACTAATTGCAACACACTATATGTAACTAAAGAGTGTAGCCGAATTCCCGGTGATGGGCTCTGGACTATCTTCTCTAGATTCCTCTAAATAAGAGTTGAGGTGCTATATGAAGCTCTCTTGGTTCAACACTAGTGAGGCACACAATCAATATCAAGCATATATATGATATGAACAATATGATGCAATGTAAGATATAAAAGAAAGAGAGTTAAGAGATAGTGGATCAAACGCAAGCACTGAGATATGTTTCGAGGTTCGAGCTACTGCACTCTCAAATACAACTGCCTTCACACAGAAGGATTTTCACTATATCCACACAGGACCTCCGACACAGGGAACTTCCACCGAGGAACTACAACTCTACACTTGGAGTATACAACTCCACTCTTAAATACAACCACCTCTACTCAAGAGGCAAGGCACAAAGCCAAAACAACAATCACCTCTACACAAGAGGGATAAGACACTAAGACAAACAACAATCACCTCTACACAAATAGGGATATACACAAACCCAAAGCACAACCTCCTCTACACTTAGAGGGATAGGCACAAGCCCAAAGCAAAGAAGGGATTACAACTTGGTGATCTCAAAGGCCACAAACAACCCTTGGTGATCTCAATAGACCACAAACTATAATTCTCACAAAAATAAGATCCTATAGATAGGATAGAGATGATAGCTCAAGCGTGAGAAAATAAGGTGTTTGGAAAATAAATCACAAAGAAAAACACTTGGAAAAAATACTAGAATGAAATAGATATGAAGATCAAAATAATTTCCTAAAGACTCTCTTTTTCTTTGATTTTTTCAACCCTTGAAAACAAATAAAAATAAAACTTTTTGGCACAAAAACTCTTTAACAATTTGCTGCTAAAACACTAGTATAGATGGAAGATTTTGCTCTTCAAATTCTTGTTGAAATCAACCCAAGAGATGGCTTATATAGAGCCTCTCTCAAAACTAGCCGTTGGCATCTGGAAAAGCCCAGATTGCCTTTCCGGTCGACCGCTCGGTCGACCGGCCAACGGTCATTTTTCTGACTGTTGACCGCTCGGTCGACCGGGCCAAGCCCGTCGGTCGACCGCCCGGTCGACCGGCCGCACCCGAGAGCTGGGTGCTTTCAGTCGGTCGACCGACGGTTGACCGGCCTACTTGGCTGGCCTTTGTGCACCTCTCGTGCACATCGGTCGACCGATCCGGTCGACTGACCCCTGATCTGGTCGATCGTCCGGTCGACTGCCAGTATGGTCTGGCTGGGATTTTGGAGCTGAAAACTTAGTTAATTAAACACCAATTAAATCCCATAAATACTCATAAATTCACAAAAATAAGTTCTTTTTAGATCTTTGAATAACAAATATGTGTGATAAAAATCAACACATATTATAAATCATTTGAACCATTTTTGTGATATAAAATTATTTGGCCTTAAACAAAAACGATATTTTCCAAAAACCAACTTTGAAATGAAAATCCGATTTTTCCAAACTTGTATAAATACAAAAACAAGATATTTAACACTCTTTTGAAGCATATTGTATGTGGATAGAATCCAATACCCATGTAATACATATACTATGTTTTTGACATGAAATCCAAAATAAGTTTTGTTTAAATACAAAACTCCAAACAATAAAATAGAACATCAAACTAAGTTTTTCCAAATATGTGAAACACAGATGTATATAGATGAAATCTAATATACATTAAACCATGTAAACTTGTTTTGATTCTATCTATTCAGGAAAATCATATATATGTCTAGTTGAAATTCAAAACCAGTTAAACCGAAAACCAAACATATCAACACTTGTGTGTGTAAACTTGAGCATATCAATACTATCTATCTTTACACAAGAACTAAACAAACCGAAGTCTTCTTGTCGATCCTCATCTTCAAGATGACTCGATCCAAACACGATCCAACAAGCTTGACTCTAACCGAGTGTTAGATGCGATCTTGACGTATGAGCTCTTGAATCAACATGAGATAGCTCCAAAACTTCTTTGTTGAAGCTAAACACCTACTAATATCTTGATCAATAACTGAAACTATATAAACACAAGATTATTAGTAAACTAACCTTCATAAGTTAGTCATCATAAAACTAAGGTGAAAGGCCTCTGGGCTAACAATCTCCCCCTTTTCGATGATGACAAAACTTATGAGGTTATATATATGCATCCATTAAGGATAGGCTTCATAGAAGCTCCCCCTTAACCTATGCATATCCAATAAATATAGAAAGATATACAATGAAGCTCAAGATACCAATAAAATAACATATATGCATGACACATAGTAAAACATGCTTATATATACCTGAATTATTCTCCCCCTTTTTGTTACTCATCAACAAAGGGATGAAGCCAAAGAAACAATAAACATAAACAAAAAATTTGATACCAATAAACACAGTCAATTGAAAGAACCAATTGAAAAGAATAAGCATAATCAATGGAAACAACCAATTGAAAGAAACAACCTTTTTTTTGAATTGATACCAATAAAAGATCATGATACCAATTGAAAATAAACACCAAATTTTTTTAGGTAAACACTATATTCATTTTGCAATAAGGATACCAAATTGAAAATAATACCAATTTAAAATTATTAATACCATTATTGAAAATGTAAGCATATACCAAAACAAAATTTTTTCATCATAAAGACTAAGAGTAAAATACCAATTGAAAAGTAAAACCAATTGAAAGATAAAATAAAAAATTTTCTCCCCCTTTATCAAATACCAATAAAAACCATGCATAAGCATGTATAATATACCAATTGAAAATAATTGTCATTAAGAATTAAATCAAGCTTAGTAAGAAAAATCATGAGTATACAAAGTGAATTTTTCATTTTAAAAATCATGTATATCTCATACTTAAGAAATATCTGGTACCAATTGAAATATATTGTAAATTTTTGATACCAATTGAAAGGTAAAATATGAAGTATATTTAAAAAAAATACCAATTGAAATACCAATTGAAAATAATGCATAAGCTTATTATGAAACCAATTAATATTTGAAATTAAATCAAGCTTTAGCATAAACAAAATTCGTGCTTAAAGATATTGAAGCACAATCAAATCATATATATGTATGTGTGAAATAGATATACCTATTAAAATTGATGCTATTTGAAATTTGAAGCAAACATATATATAAGAAAGATATATGAGTATACAAAAATAGAGTATTCATTAAAATCATGTATATCTCATAGCTACCTCCCTTTTATGCACATGTTTTAAATAGATTTTCAATTTTGAGCATACAAGGCATGGTCGCCCATCTAACCGCCCTTGGAAGGTAGGAGTTTTCAAAAATATGATTTAAAAATTTTAATATAATTTTAAAAACTCTATCAAAATGAAGAATAACGCAAATAGTTTTATGATAATTTTGTAAACTAGTACGAAGTCCTTCAAGTAAGCAATAAAACATGAATGAATCTATGAAAACATGAAAATCACACGATCATCGACACTCAAATAGCAATAAAGCTCATATGACCTCATGAAACAAAAAAAATCATGAGTAAACACCAAACATAGAGTATAAAAATCATATAATAGGCATAATCATGGAGATAAGACATTGACGCTCATATGAAATTCTTTTATAAACATGAAAAAATATAAAGATTTAATTTTCATCAAAATAATACCAACTTCAAGGCATATGCATGTTTTGTCTAAACTAGAAGTATACATACATATCCCAAACACAAGTGAGTCCATAATAGAATTTTACATGAAAAGCAAGTGACTCTAGGATAGACATGTATATCTAAAGTTTTGGACAAAATTGACATATACATGAAGTAAATACATTTTTCATTGAAAACATGTACAAAAATAAGGAATACAAGTTAAAATGCAAGAATCATCAAAACTGGGCTATACAAGTACATCTAGTGGGTACAAATGAGCAATATAGCACAAACATATAATAATCAAATGTGACTCACTAGTTGTACAAGTATAAACGCAAGTTTTAATAAAAATTACATTTAAAAATGTAATCAAAACAAGAAGTGTAAAACCATAAACAAACATGATCATTAAGATAAATGCGCATGCGTTAGAGTTAGGATATACACAATAGCTAAATTATAGTGAGAACACAAAAATATAAATTCATATGAATATGGGTGTATCTCAAATACTACATATGTATATCACAAGTCTAATTAACATGGCATTTAACATAATAATCATTAAAACATGACATGCTAAAAATCAATAATATAAAAGCATGTAACCATAAATAAGGAGTTAGAGATAGTTACCAAAACTAATAGGGCTAATCTCTAGATCTCCAAACCATGATGGTCCTTCCACCAAATATCCTTGAAGATGATGCATCCAAAATAGTGTCCATCAAGCTCAAATGCATCCACCATCAAGACACCAATACCCTCACGTCAAGCGAAAGCTCACACCTACATCAAATATAATATGGGTGGATTTTGATACCCATACCTTATTGGATCCATGGGGGTTAGCACCATTCCTAACCCAAAAAAAACTTATTTGCATAATTTGAATTATGTATCCTATCATAACAAAACTTTGCAAGGTGGCTCTTACGTCCACAATGTATACAAGTGTACACATGAGCATACATAGTGTCATGTGTGTGAACATGAGAAGCCTGTGTATGCCGTGATTTGTGTGCATGTATATGTGGTGCATGTTTCTTGCAAAATATGGATTCCAATTTCTTATGATCCATAGCACATTGGTTCAAAGTGGAGCCCAAACAATCAATACTCTTCTTTAACATAATTATATTATTTTCAACATTACAAGAAGAAGTGGAGCATGCAATAGACACACTAGATGGTGAAGCTATAGTAGCATGAAAAATATGTGAATCTAAATCATTTTTCAAAGAAGAGTTTTTCTTTGAAACCAAATCCAATTCTTTTGAAATTAAAGCAATTTTATTTTTCAAAGAATCATTCTCTTGTAAAATAATATCTAGTTTTGAAGACAAAACCTCATTTTTCTTCAAAACATCATCACAATCATTTTTATTCTTTAAGATTTTATTTTCATTAAGGGCAAAGTTAAGTTGGGATTTCAAGGAGTCCCTATTACTTGAGATCTCATCCCACTCTTGCAAAACGAAATCAAGTTTTGAAAACAAGTTCTTATTTTCTTCCTTTATTTTAAAGCTTTTCTTTTTCAAAACTTTGTACTTTGCTAGCAAGTTTTCACAAATAATAGATAGTTCTTTATTTAATGCATCAGCATTCATAATGTCATCACCTGAAGAACTAGCACAATTATCTAGTTGAGTATCTGAGTTTACCTCAAGGGAGTCATTCTCTTGGACCATATAGTAAGCATTATCGGACTCATCTCCACTAGATTCTTTCTCCACAAAGCTTGTCGTTTGTAACTCGAGAGATGTCAATGTGTTCCACACTGTAACAGCGGAATCACAATGAGAAACCATAGATAAATAATCTTTGCTAAGAGTGCGCCTAAGTGCCTCTAAGGCTTGTGCATTGGTTTTTATATGCTTGTTATTATCAAGATAAGATTTCTTGATAGCAGTAAGGTAAACATGCATTCCTAGGGTTTTTAAGTAGGCACTCATTCTAAGCTTCCATATATCGATGTTGGAAACATCAAATATTAGAGGGACAAGATAATCTATCAGTGTATAAATAATATGTGTGCAAATGCAAATCTAGATTATCAATCCAAGATCTCACTCCTAGGTGGTTAAACCTAATATCAGGAGCGTAGACTCTGATACCAATTGAAAATACACCTAGAGAAGGGGTGAATAGGTGTATGGCTAATCTAATGACAAATGATGCGAAATTAAAACTAATTACAACGCACTATGTGTAACCAAAGAGTGTAACCGAATTTCTAGTGACGGGCTCTAGACTCTCTCCTCCAGATTCCTTTAAATAAGAGTTGAGGTGCTTTATGAAGCTCTCTTGATTCAACACTAGTGAGGCACACAATCAATACCAAGCATATATATATGATATGAACAATATGATGCAATTCAAGATATAAAAGAGAGAGAGTTAAGAGATAGTGGATCAAACACAAACACCGAGATATGTTTCAAGGTTCGAGCTACTTCTCTACGTCCCCACCTTCACACAGAAGGATTTTCACTATGTTCACACATGACCTCCCACACAGGGAATCTCCACCGAGGAATTACAACTCTACATTTGGAGTACACAACTTCACTCTCAAATACAACCACCTCTACTCAAGAGGCAAGGCACAAAGCCAAAACAACAATCACCTCTACACAAGAGGGATAAGGCATTAAATCAAACAACAATCACCTCTACACAAAGAGAGATATCCACAAACTCAAAGCACAACCTCCTCTACACTTAGAGAGATAGGCACAAGCCCAAAGCAAAGAGGGGATTACAACTTGGTGATCTCAAAGACTACAAACAACCCTTGGTGATCTCAATAGACCACAAACTATAATTCTCACAAAAACAAGATCATATAGATAGGATAGAGATGATAGCTCAAGTGTGAGAAAACAAGATATTTGGAAAATAAATTATAAAGAAAAACATTTGAAAAAAATGCTAGAATGAAATAGATATGAAGATCAAAATAATTTCCCAAAGACTCTCTTTTTCTTTGATTTTTCCAATCCTTGAAAACAAATAAAAATAAAACTTGTTGGCACAAAAATTCTTTAACAATTTGCTACTAAAACACGAGTATAGATGGAAAATTTTGCTCTTCAAATTCTTATTGAAATCAGCCCAAGAGATGGTTTATATATAGCCTCTCTCAAAAACTAGCAGTTGGCGTCTGGAAAAGCCAAGATTGCCCCTCCGGTCGATCGACCGATCCATTGGCTAATGGTCATATTTCTGACCGTTGAGCCTCTGGTCGACCGCCCGGTCAACCGGGCTAAGCCTGTTGTTTGGACACATATATTGCTTAAATATTATTACATTCCTACATAAATTCTGTAATAAATCATTACAAACTCACTTGTCTTAATGTCCTAATCCTTGCAAGATGATAAAGAGAAGATAAATATGGATCCTATCCAAACAAATTCAAATCAAACAAGGATCGACTCAAATTCAGGAAATTTTTAGTCTATCTTATCTTAGGATTAGATTTACCAGATTAGATAATACTATAAAAATTCAAAAGAAAAATGAATTTTTGAAGACCCTATTGGGTTTGCTGAGGATAAATGGATAGAGAGAAGATCAACGGATGAGATGAAGCAATTTAGATTCGGATTCAGACTGGATACAGTTTAGCATTTTAATTATAACTTTCGCTACCGAATCTCAAATCTGATGATTCAAGATGATTCAGAAAGGAAATTTAAAGGGCTACAACTCTTATGTTGATCACTATTTCAAATTCTATCATCTGATAAATAATATTCAGCAATCAACACGCTAATAAGCTGCAGATCAGAATTCTGGATAAATCAAGTTTGGAGATAAGGGGAAGATTGAAATTCAAAAAAAGCCAACTCTTCCTATCTCTCTACGCTCTCTCTTATCACTATTTTTCTCTAAATACCTGTATTCATTGAGAGAGAGAGAGAGAGAGGAGACCAGAGGGCTGAAAAACTAGAAAAAGAGAGTTTTGAGCGTTGTAATGCGAGATTGGAGAGGTCAAGAGCTTTGTATTTGATGATTATTGAATAAAATTCAGAATTCTTCTTCACGATCTTGCGGTGTTCAATCTAAGTTTTTCTTTAATTTTCTCTTTATTTATTTTTTATACTATTCTTTTTTTGCATATTTGATTCCATGAAGTCATCTCTTTTCTTTTATTAGCTTCTTTTATTTTCAGCATCACTTGGAGGAGGGAGACAATAAGGCGACGACAAGAAACAAGTTCACTGGTTCATCTTCCTCTTCCCTTCGTACCAATCTCTTAATTTCTTTTTTTTACTTTGATTATTCAAATCTTCGCAAAAAAGTTAGTATTTCTTTCTTCTTTTGCTTTCTTCATTTTTCTTTTATTTTATTCATATTTTTATTTTGCTTTTGCTTTCTTCTACAAGATCTTTATTTATTTATTTAAAAAAACAAAATTCTAACTTTCATCCAAGGATTTCTCAACTAGAATAAGATAAAAGTGAGATTTTTAATAACTAAATTTTCAAGAAAAAGTCTATGTGGATTCGATCATATACTTGCCACTACACACTTTGTTAAAAAGATTCTAACAAGTTTAGGTTTCATAACTTGTACGTGATTCAACAACGATAGAGTTTTTCATTAACTTCGAAACGCGAACAGTTTTTGGCGCCGTTGCCGGGGACTTGTGAAAATTTTTAGTTTTGAAAATCAACATCTAATCTTTTTCTAGTTTAATATTAAAAAACATTTTAAAAAAATTAAAAAATTTTCAGAAATTTAAAAAAATTCAAAAAGTTAAATCTTAAAAAAAATCAAAATTTTTTTATTTTTCTTTCCATCCCTAAGATTTAATTTCAAATTTTCTTTTGCAGGGATATTGCATGAACAAAAGAAGACTTGCACAATAAGAAGAAGCTTGCTTACTTATGACATATTGCTTTGCTAAAAATAAATAAAAATTTGATTGCTTCAGAGTCACCGGAAAGGTTAATATTTTCAAATGCTACCCACGAATCTCTTGTCAGTGGGATTTTGGAGGTGCTTATTGATTGAATTTTGTGCTGCATTAGTGCATACTTGCATAAAAAAGATCTTGAGAGCTGCCCCCTTCACATAAGGTCGGGATTTCATCATCCGTTCCTTAGCTCAAAAATCACAACCGCATATAAGTTTTTTCTCCCAAATTTGAACTAATTTAAAATCAATTAGAACTCAGCCATTAGGATTTCGAGCTCATTTAAGTGGAACTATTTTGGGAAGACTCCGGTGAACACTTTCAAGCTCGCGAAAGAGGGCTTTCTTATCTAGAAAGGGTGACTTAGCCATTGCGGCGGTGCCTTGCCTGGAAGAAGGACCAAGGAACTTTCCTGTCTAAGAAAGGGTGGCTGAATTTAGTAAGTGCCCAGCCTGGGGGGAAAGCCGAATCGCTTGTTTGATGGGTTTGACCGGTAAACCCACAATCCTTCCAACCCAGTTAGGAACTGTCTAACTAGGGAGAATTCTATTCTTTTAAGATTAGTGGTTGAAAAAAAACTGACTACCTTTAAATTAAATTCAAGATAAAGAAAACACTTGATTGCAATTGATTGGTTGAGTCATTTGTATGTGCAACAAAAAAAAATAAGTTAAAAAAATCAATTTTCATCCATCCTTCTACCCTTCTATCATTTTGAAATTCTTTCCTCTCATGGCCTATCCCAAATCAAGATATTTACAACTATTATCATGATAGGCCATTTCCTAATTCTCATCCACTATCCTCACCTCTGAGCTTTCATGGCAACAACCAACCTACTAATTCATCTTATTCATCTCATCCTCCCATGTGGCGCCATCACTATTATGATTCATCTCATCATTCAGAACAGTGTCCTTCAATAAGGTATTCATTAGGACTAGGTCAAAACCAATTCGACACATTTCAAAGACCTACGAACGAACCCTATCCAGTAAACTTCAATTATGAGGGTTGGAATTGTCCTCAATATTCATGGGATCAATCATATCAATCAAATTGGTCCTATACTGAACCATCACTTCCATCTTGGGGATTTGATAATAAGAATAAGGATTTGCAGGGCACATTAGAGAAAAGTATAGAAATCATGCAACAATGTATACTGCAAAACAATCAACTTAATCAAGAGTTAATTGAGATAAGTGCTCGCAGAGATATGCATTTTGATGAAGTAACAAATTATCTCAATCAACTTGCTTCAACTCCAATTTCAGATCAAAGTTAAGAGTTCCATCAGTGCTATCAAGTGAACCAATTGGATATACCACAAGAGTCCACACCACATGTTGACTCAAATCTTGAGCCAGTACCCTCATCATTTCACTTAAACCAAATTAAAGAGTTTGAACATGATGCTGGAGATATCTATAAGCTTGACACCCTGTCTTGCCATGAGCCGTTAGTTGAACAATTCTTTAATGATGATTCCATATTTTTAGATGAATTGGTATTGCACACAACTTCTTTGAAGTATGTTGAGATTGTATGCATGGATGATGAGCCTATGTTTCTTGAAGAATTATTTAAGGATGAGTGTTTTGAGAAGACATGTGTTGAGGAGCTCAAGTCTAAAGTTTCCTTTGAAAAAAAGAAATTTGATTTGAGTATCTTCACTTTTGATAAGCCATCTAATAATCAATCTTTTAAAAACTGGGTTCAGGTCAATAAAACAAACGAAAAGGACCAAAGTCAAGTAGACGATTTCAAAATTGACACACTTTTAGAGTCTACTGTTGGGCAGCAAAGCCAAACAGAATTGGTTTCTCCTTCTGAATCTTTCACGGATCACAAATTAAGACAATCATTGAGGCATCTGATGTTTCCCGTAAATACTTTCCCAAATGCGTAGATCAGCCCCTTCATTTGGATGAGAGTAAGACTAGGATGGCTGAAGTGTTAGAAGATATCAAACCTGTCAAAATTGACATTCCACTCCTAAATGTGACTAAACAATTGCCTACCTATACCACATTACTCAAGAAATTTTACACTTAAATTGAAAAATCTTGGACATATAGTTTAACATTCTCGAATGCACCATTGTTCCGCTTCAAAGACCACACAAGAAAACTGTTCAATTTTCTGGTCCAACATCAGAAGGCCATACATAGAGGTTGAGTGACATGTAATTGTGTCTGGCTGAAAACGTTAAACTTAGCGCTACTGGGAGGCAACCCAGAAATGTTATTTTCTTGAAAAGTTTATTTTTTTATTTTTTTCTTTTCTAGAGTTTCTATTTCTTTTCTATAGAGAGATGCTTTTATCCAAATTTGGGGGTGTGCCTTCATCTTTTTATTTACTCTTACCTCTTAACTTATATGCTTATTGCAGCTCCTAAGGTACTATCCACCCCTTATTTTGTTCATTTTCAACGCCAGCATAATGAGCATACATTTTAACATTGAGGACAATGTCACGTTTAAGTGGGGGGAGGGGGGTTAACATAGGTTTTCTAAAAAAAAAATAAAACAAAATAAAAAAGATTAAAAAAATAAAAAAATATTTAAAAAACATTATCTTTGTAAAAAAACTTTTTGAAAAGAAAAATAATACCTTGACTTATTTTTACAAGAAATTAAGTTAATTTTAAGGAAAAGAGAATCATAATTAAGGAAAAGAGAATCATAATTAGGATTTCTTATACTTTGTTGAAATAAGAATATTTTAATAGTGGCTAAGTCTAGGGATGAATAATTCGATACTCTTATAACTTATAAGTTGCTTAATACTTGTAAAAACACTTCAAATATTTTTTCTTCTTTTCAAAATATATTTTCAAAAATACTAACAAATTATTTCTTTTCTTTATGGATTTTGTGGGTGTAATCCACTGAAAACCCTCAGGAGACTACAACTCCTCCTCTAGGGGTAACCTAGAGGTTTAAAGGCTTGTTGCACATACTAAGTGCAATCGCGTGACCAGCGAAAGTGTTCCAATAAAAACCTTAGGTTAGTTTTGTTTTGCTCGAGGACGAGCAAAATATAAGTGTGGGGGTGTGTTTGGACACATATATTGCATAAACATTATTACATTCCTACATATATTTTGTAATAAATCATTACAAACTCACCTGTCTTAATGTCCTAATCCTTGCAAGAGGATAAAGAGAAGATAAACATGGATCCTATCCAAACAAATTCAAATCAAACAGGGATCGACTCAAATTTAGAGAATTTTTAGTCTATCTTATCTGAGGATTAGATTTACCAGATTAGATAATACTATAAACATTCAAAAGAAAAATGAATTTTTGAAGACCCTATTGGGTTTGCTGAGGATAAATGGATAGAGAGAAGATCAACGGATGAGATGAAGCAATTTAGATTCGGATTCAGACTGGATACAGTTTAGCATTTTAATAATAACTTTCGCTATCGAATCTTAAATCTGATAATTCAAGATGATTCAGAAAAAATTTAAAGGGCTATAACTCTTATATTGATCATTATTTCGAATTCTATCATCTGATAAGCAATATTCAGCAATCAACACGCCAATAAGCTGCAGATCAGAATTCTAGATAAATCAAGTTTGGAGATAAGGGGAAGATTGAAATTCAAAAATAGCCAACTCTTCCTATCTCCATACGCTCTCTCTTATCACTATTTTATTCCTGAGAGAGAGAGAGGAGACCAGAGGGCTGAAAAGATAGAAAAAGAGAGTTTTGAGCGTTGTAATGCAGATTGGAGAGGTCAAGAGCTTTGTATTTGATGCTTATTGAATGAAATTCAGAATTCTTCTTCACGATCTTGCGGCGTTCAGTCTAAGTTTTTCTTTAATTTTCTCTTTATTTAGTTTTTTATGCTATTCTTTTCTTACATATTTGATTCTATGAAGTCATTTCTTTTCTTTTATTAGCTTCTTTTGTTTTCAGCATCGCTTGGTAGAGGAAGACAACAAGGCGACGACAAGAAACAAGTTCACTGGTTCATCTTCCTCTTCCCTTCGTACCAATCTCTTAATTTCTTTTTTTACTTTGATTATTTAAATCTTCGCGAAAAGGTTAGTATTTCTTTCTTCTTTTACTTTCTTCAATTTTCTTTTACTTTATTCATATTTTCATTTTGTTTTTACTTTCTTCTACAAGATCTTTATTTATTTATTTAAAAAAACAAAATTCCAACCTTCATCCAAGGGATTTCTCAACTAGAATAAGATAAAAGTGAGATTTTTAATAACTAAATTTTTAAGAACAAGTCTCTGTAGATTCGATCCTATACTTATCACTATATACGTTGTTAAAAATATTCTAGCAAGTTTAGGTTTCATAACTTGTACGTGATTCAACAACGATGGAGTTTTTCATGAACTTCGAAACGCGAACACCTGTCGGTCGACCGCACCCGAGAGCTGGATGCTTTCAGGCGGTCGACCGGACGGTCGACCGGCCTACTTGGCTGGCCTTTGTGCACCTCTCATGCACATCGATCGACCGGTCTAGTCGACCGACCCCTGGTCCTGTCGACCGCCAGCATGGTCTGGCTGGGATTTTGGAGCTCAAAACTTAGTTAATTAAACACCAATTAAATCCCATAAATACTCATAAATTTCACAAAAATAAGTTCTTGTTTCTTTGAATAACAAATATGTGTGACAAAAATCAACACATATTATAAATCATTTGAACCATTTTTGTGATATAAAATTATTTGGCCTTAAACAAAAACGGTATTTTCAAAAAACTAACTTTGAAATGAAAATCTGATTTTTCCAAACTTGTATAAATACAAAAACAAGATATTTAATACTCTTTTAAAGCATATTGTATGTGGGTAGAATCCAATACACATGTAATACATTTGTCTATGTTTTTGACATGAAATCCAAAAATAGGTTTTGTTTAAATACAAAACTCCAAACAATGAAATAGAACATCAAAATAAGTTTTTCCAAATATGTGAAGCACAGATGTATATGGGTGAAATCTAATATACATTAAACTATATAAACTTGTTTGGATTCTATCTATTCATGAAAATCATATATATGCCCAGATGAAATCCAAAACCAATTAAACCAAAACCAAACATATCAACACTTGTGTGTGTGAACTTGAGCATATCAACACTATCTATCTTTACACAAGATCTAAATAAACCAAAGTCTTCTTATCGATCCTCATCTTCAAGATGACTCTATTCAAACGCGATCTAACGAACTTGACTCCAACCTAGTGCTAGATACGATCTTGACGTGCGAGCTCTTGAATCAACATGAGATAACTCTAAAACTCCTTTGTTGAAGCTAAACACTTACTAATATCTTGATCAATAACTGAAACTGTATAAACACAAGATTATTAGTAAACTAACCTTCATAAGTTAGTCATCAATAAAACTAAGGTGAAATGCTTCTGGGCTAACAATTTTGGTTGGAGGACCACCATGGTTTGAAGATATAGAGACTACTCATTTGGTCTAGTAACTATTTCTATCCTCCTTACTTTGTTTATATATATGCTTTCATATTTTTAAATTGAATGTTTTAGCATATATTGGTTTTCATACTCATTAGGATTAAATTCAATGCTTATTAGACTTGTGATGTACATAGATAGTATTTGAGATATACCCATGTTTATATGAATTCATATTTTTGTATTCTCACTATAATTTAGCTACTGTGTATATCCTAGTTTTAATAACACTTACATATATACTAATAATTTCACAACCATGTTTTTTGTGTTTTTATACTTCATATTTTGATTACATGTTTAGATGTAATATTTATTAAAATTTGTGTTTATACTTGTACAATTAGTGAGTTACACTTGATTCTTATGTTTAGATGCTTTATTGTTCCTGTGTACTCATTAATGTACTTGTATGACCAAATTTTAATGATTCTTGCATTTATACTTGCATTCTTTATTTTTTTATATCACATTCTTGACATGTTTCGTTTTCATAAAAGTGTGTTTAGCTTCATGTATATGTAAAATTTGTCAAAACTATATGATATACATGTTCTATTTTTGAGTCGCTTGCATTATATGCCATGTACTCTATTGTAAACTCAAATCATGTTTGGGATAAATATATATGCTTTAGTTTTGATAAAACATATATATGCCTTAGTTTCTTTAGTTTTTTATGAACATAGAATTTTTTTTCATGATTTATGGTTTCATATTATGAAAAAGAAATTTCATTTGTTTTGAGAATCTTTTCATGATTTATTGTCTCTAACCTCTCTCTTCCTACTTTATGTTTTGAAAATTTTAATGTAGTCTTAGTTCGGTCTGAAAACTATCCGGTTACCTAGAATGAAGCTAATTTTTTTAATAAAATTTTTAGTACTTGTTGTCTACTAGATCTTGGTTTCTATGGTGTAATTTTTACGTAATAGTCAAATAAACCATCTCCAACCAATCATATCCGGAAAAGGCTGGATAAAGCCTATGGCAACCGGAGTGGGTGTCACTATTCCAGAGACACATCAGTTCATCATCTATCAGCAATGAGCACTGACCATTTTCCCATTTTAGTGAAGCTACTTCCAAGGAGGCGAAGCCACATGGTCGGGGTTTCTTCGTAAAGTCGAAGACTATAAGGTTGAAGTGAAGGCTTGGCACTAGGAATATTTCGGGAAGTTCACCTCCCAGATCAGAGATGAGAGGAACTAACATATTCCAGCAAGATTCGCCAATTCTGGATGTCCTTCAGAAGGAAAGCAGGATGACTAAGAAGCTGGAAGAGCTACTTAAGGTAGAAGAATCCTACTGGCACCAGAGATCAAAGGAGCAGCTACTCTATCTAGGATTCTGAAGGCGAATACACATATCTTTTCCTTATTCCTAAGAAGAAGGAGTGCCAGACCCCGGCACACTTCAGGCGTATTGCTCTGTGTAATGCTTCCTACAAGGTCATGGCCAAGTTCCTTACAAACTGGCTCCGCCCCGCTCCTTGATGGTATTATTTCTCCACTCCAGGCAGCCTTCGTGCTTGGAGACAAATTCTAGATAATTTTGTTGTGGCCCAAGAATTGATACATTCTATAGGTAAAAAGAACAATAGATCTAAATTCTTTGCTCTCAATGCAGACATGTCCAAGGCTTATGACAGAGCGGAGTGGTATGGTGCTGCAAGTTGCGTCTCAGAGTGTGGACACCTCCCTGCCCGAGCTCACTGAGGCGTCTGCAATGTCGGTTGGTCTGAGATGGGCGGCTCTGTTGGACTCAACTTGCACCATAGCCAGTGACGCACAAAGCTTAGTGCGTTGGATTTCTGATACAGCCTCGATCGCCTCCCGACGCTTGGTGCATTTTGTTCACGAATGTCGAAGCCTTCTGCAGGACAATCCGCGTGTGAGATTGGAGTTCGACAGGCGAATGAGCAATGCAGCAGCCCATAATATTGGTCGGCGATGCCTGGATCTCCACCTATTTGTATCGAGCCTTCTCCTCTGAGCTTCGCATCAACCATTGCACTTTATAATAAACAAGCCAAGGCTTTCCCATTAAAAAAGAAAACAAATCGGAGAATTTTCTGCAAAATTCTTTTTCTTGAGGTGTCTTTCTACAAGTTTACCTTCACACAGATGCATTTGGGAGCAAGCCCAAAGGCCCGAATCGAAGAACTCTGTTCCTCATTTTCTCGTAGGCGAAAAAAAAAAATTAATAATAATAAAAAAAGAATCCTCCCAAAATGGACAACTCGAGAAGGATATCATCGGAGAATTATTGTTTGCCAAGCTTCGCTCAGGTACGCGGAAAAAATTGACCCTAATTCTTAATTTTCTACGATTTGAAAAGCTTAGATCATTCATAAATTTCTAATCTTTAGAACTCTTCCGTTCAAATAAGCGTAGATCTGCTCGATATTTGTTATATCATCATCATATCAGTATAATCTCCCCAATACTTGTTGAATTTAGGTCATATTTTTGATACATTCAAATAAAGTTTCATTCTTGATCTTCTTTACTTTGACTTCATCAGTTAAAACGTGAGCAAATTCAATCACACACATTATTTCAGGTGATAGTCTGGTCATTACGAGGCTTAATTCAATTATGTACACTATTTTGATTGCGGTCTTCATTTAGCTACAGTATTTAAATGTTTTGCAGGTGATGGTAGTTATATGGGAGTTATGATTTGAGCTTGATACTGGGTGCTGTTCCTTTGGTCATGTCTTGTCCCAGCGAGAAGTTGCAAACCGCGAGCAACCTTGCTAGCGAGAAGAAGCCTAATATAAGTGTAGTTGCTTCTTCTCCGTCTGGTGGCATTCCACATAGAGCCTTGAAGCATGTGGTTCCTTTGAAACAATTGAGGGGCAAGCATACGGATCAATTTGTAGTGTTTTTGCTCAAAGTTGCGGCTCTTGAGGCTGTGCGAAGGATCTCGAAGGCGAGGTGCCCAGTGGTTTGGCGGGTCATTCAGGCATTGCAAGTTCTTGGGTGTCCGCCGCTTAAGTGGATTCAGAGATGGGGACCTCTCGGAATAATAGTGAAGGCTGTACAGGTTTGTGATTTGAATCACTGAATTGAATTCCATTTGCGTGTCCACTCCATTCTTGTTAGTTTTTATTATGATTCCAGATGTTATATTGTGATGGGTGAAGAGTTTTTCTTGCACACCAACAAGTCTAGTTTTTTCAATGTCATGAATTTCTAGAACCATTATGCAGCATATCCACTAAAATGCTTCATGTTGAGCATCCACACAATAGAGATAATGTGCACCAGAGAACATCCATTCAATCACATGAACAATTTAAATAAAGAAAAGAAAGAGAGAACACAAAATTTAACGAGGTTTGACAATTTGCATGCGTCCTCGGGGCAAAGGGAGAGAGTTCTTATTGAATCAATCAGTCACTGGTTGCAAATATTGGGGACACTACTCCTCTTTGTATAGCCAAAGAAACCAGAAAGACTAAAAACACCTAATTCGGATCAGAAACAAATTCAGAATCAGATTTGAAAACTGGGCCGTTGCAGCTATATTAGTCGACTAGGCCAATGCCCTACTCGACTAATTGCTTCTATTAGTCAACTAGGTATTTAGACTAGTCGACTAGTCTGTGGTGAAACAGATTTTCTGACTTCCTGTTTGTATCATTAATCGACTAGGCCATTGCCCTAGTCGATTAGCCTTGATTCCTTCTGTGCAATCCAACTTCGATACTACCGACACACTCTCGTATTCAACGCCATTGAGTGCATCGATTTTCGCTAACCTTCAATAGAGTTTAAAAAACTCTATTAATAAGATTTTACCCTCCCCACAATTTTTTACCTCGGTGAAGATTTCTCTAATTTGAGCCGAACACAACATAGCATCATGTCGACTCCAATTGGCTGCACTATTGTGGTTACCTACGTACCCATACCCAACAGGATCAAGCCATACGTAGTTCATCCAAACGAGCTCCACTGAGCTAACATAACTAGAAGGATATGGAGTAATTCTTTGCAATGTGCAAACTTCACTCGCGAAACAATCTTGCTAAGCATATCGGCAGGATTCTCCTTCGTGTGAATTTTCTGTAATTCGATGTCACCGTCATCAAGAATCTTTCAAACAAAGTGAAACCTGACATCAATGTGCTTCGTCCTTGCATGATGTACCTGGTTCTTTGCCAAATAGATTGCACTCATGCTATCACAATTAATCTTCAACAGATCCTGATCAATCCCCAAGTCGTCAAGCAACCCTTGAAGTCAAGTTGCCTCCTTCATAGCCTATGTCATGGCCATATACTCGGCCTCCGTAGTAAACAATACGACAGTAGATTGTAGAGTAGAACGCCAGCTGACCGATGCTTGGGACAATGTAAACACATATTTCGTTGTGGACCTGCGTTTGTCGAGGTCTCCTCCGTATTCGGAATCAACATATTCGATACACTCCTACATACCAGTAACATTCTTCTTGAATACCAAACCAATGTCTATGGTACCTTTAATGTACTGTAGAATCTACTTCACTGCCTTCCAATGATCCCTACCAAGATCATGCATATATCTACTAACCATTGAGACAACTTGTGACAAGTCGGGTCTTTTATACACCATTGCATACATTAAACTACCAATTGCGCTAGCATAGGGCACGTGAGTCATGTACTCACGCTCTTCAATAGTAATAGGAGACATAGTAGTTTTTAACTTGAAATGAGGAGCCAATGGTGACAGACTTTGTATCATTGTTGATGTTGAACTTCTGAAGTACCTTCTTCAAATCCCCTTCTGTGTCAAGCTAACCTTGCCACTCTTCAGTCTCACTCAATCTCCATGCCTAGCACCTTTGCTTCACTCAAATCTTTCATCTCGAATTTGAAAGACAAGTCTATCTTCAATTTATCAATAGCAGATCTGTTTTTAGAAGTAATGAGCATATCATCCAAATACAAGAGTAGATAGACGTACTCTCCTCCAGGTAGCTTATTGTAATACACACATGAGTCATAATGGCTTTGTGTGTACCTCTTCCCTCTTATGAAACTGTCAAAACGCTTGTACCACTGCCTTGGAGATTGCTTTAATTCATATAATGATTTCTTCAGTTTGCAAACCATATTCTTCTTTCCAGTAGTTTTGAACTTCGTCGAGTTAGACATGTAGATCTCCTCTTCAAGATCGCCATGGAGAAAGGCGGTCTTCACATCGAGCTGATCAAGTTTCAACTCGTATTGTGTCATTAGTGCCAACAAAATCCGAATAAATGAGTGGCTTACAACAGGTGAGAATACCTCGTTGTAGTCAATGCCTTCTCGTTGAGCGTAGCCTTTAGCTACCAATTTGGCTTTTTGTAGCGTACAATATCACCATTTGAAGATCCCTTTTTCTTTGCAAATACCCACTTACACCGATCGTCTTCTTTCCCTTGGGTAACTCTGATAGTTCCCAAGTGTCGTTCTTGTGTAGAGAGCTCATCTCTTCCATCATGTCATCCTTCCACATCTTGGACTCTGAACTGATTTCAGCTTCCCTGTAAGTAGACGAGATTGCCTCTTCAACGACTGGGAGAGCATAAGCTACGATTATGTTAGTAGTGAGCCAACTGGATTTACGTGGACTTCTCTAAGATCTTCCAACTGCAATGGATTCTTGGATATTACCCATAGCCTATCCTTGATGCTCATCATTATCAGCATTCTATTCGGTTACCTGATTATCTTCCCGTGTCACCAAGGGTGTGACTTCAAATGATACTGATCTTTTTAGAGACGGTGAAGTAGCATCACTCTCCACCTGCTGCAATATCTTATTGGCCATATGACTCTCCACCTGCTTAGAGTTTGTAGGCTTCACCATTGAAGCCTCATCAAACGTGACATCTCTACTCAAGATAAATTTTCTGTCTTTTGGATCCCAATTTTGTAGCCTTTTACTCCTTTCTTGAATCCTACGAATACACCTTTTCTCTCGCTTGGGTCCAACTTGTCTTCCTTGATATGATAGTAGGCTGGACACCCAAATATTCGTAGTGAATCATAATCCTGAGTAACTTTTCTTGACCAAACCTCTAGAGGAGTTTTACCTCCTATTACAGACGAAGGCAACATGTTAACGAGATGGCAAGCATACTCAATGCCTCAGGCAAAAAGATTTCGATATGCCGGTATTGGATAACATATAATGGACCTTCTCTAGCAAAGTTATGTTCATCCTTTTAGCCACCCCGTTTTGTTGCAGTGTTTCTTTTATTATGAAGTGCCTTTCTATGTCCTCATCGCGACATAGCTGTAGGAAAGGATCACTTGTATACTCTCCTCCGTTGTCTGAACGAAGTACCTTGATTTGTCTTCCCGTATTCTTCTCCATGTTCTTCTTCCACTCCACAAACAACTTCAGGACTTTTCCTTTGTGCTTCATGGTATATACTCAACATTGTCTAGAGTAATCATTTATAAAAGACACAAAATAATGGTTACCTCTAATAGATGCCGTCTTGGTAGGTCCCCAGACATCTGTGTGAATATAATATAGAATCCCCTCGGTGAAATGAGTTGCGGTGCAAATCCCACCTTTGGTCTTCTTTCCGATGACTCAATGTTCACAAAATTCTAATTTGTAGGTACTGACACCTTTTAATAAACCTTACTTTGTAAGAGCTTGTAAAGACTTTTCTCCTGTATGCTCGAGCCTCATATGCCAGAGTTGGGTGCAATCATTATCTGAATTTGGAGAAGTCGCCATTTGCCCTGTAACTGTACTACTTTTCAAGTAGTAAAGGTTATTGCATCGGACGCCCTTCAAAACAACCATCGAGCCTTTAACCATCTTGAGAACTCTGTCTCTAAGAGATACTTCAAGACTCAATGCTTCTAATGCACCAATAGAGATAAGATTTCTTTTCAGTTGAGGTACATACCTCACATCCTTTAATTCCCGCACCATCCCATCAAACATCTTGACCAAGACAGTACCTATATCTTCCATATGACATGGACGATCATCCTCCATGACAACGGAACATCCATCTAGTTTCTCAAAAATATAAAAGCAATCCTTGCTGGGACACACATGATTGGTAGCTCCTGTATCAATCCACTTAGAATCACCTGAGTAACCTATGGTAGGAGTAGTGACTGAGAATGAAAATACCGATGAGTCTGAGTCTGATCCACCTGCCTGTGAAGTACTATTGTACTGATCACCTGTGCGAGATTTGTCTCGGTCTTTGATTTCTTCTTATCTTTGATCCTTGGACAATCAACCTTCCAGTACCTTAGCTTTTTGCAGGAGGCACACTGGTTCTTCAGATCTCTGAACCATGGTCTGGCTTTAATCTCTCGCGAACGCCTTTGCCTTTCTGATTGGAACCCCTGTCTCTTACCACTAATGTCTCTGCTGATGTACTACTGAAAGAAGATTGTTTATCCTTCCTCCTCACTTCATAATTTACAAGAGCAGTCGACACATCATTATAGTTAAGTGATTGTCTCCCATTAATTAAGGTGAAGACGAAGGTCTCATACTCTTCATCAGGAAGAGAATTCAGAAGAATTAATGCCTTCTTATCTTCTTCGATATTCACATCCACATTTACTAAATCTGTTAGAAGCTTTGTGTAGTCGTTCATGTGCTCAGCAATAGAGAGTCTCTTCTTCAACTAGAAGCAATAAAACCTCCTCTTTAGAAGCAGTCGAGACTCGATACTCTTCATCAGATATTTTTTCTCGAGAATCTCACATCTTCATTGTAGACGTCTCATATAACACATGTTACTTGATGTCTTGTGTCAAATAAGACCTTATAAGACCACGTGCCGTCCTTTTCATCTTGTCCCAAGGCTCTTCAGAAGTCCCCTTCGGCTTTTCTTTCAATCGTAGAGTGTCTTCAAAGTTTAATGCCGTCAATGCATCCATTACCTCACACCTCCACATCTCAAAATTGTTCGCGCCATCAAAATTTACCACATCGATCTTCATTGGATGTGGGTTCAAGGATTTCACTGTGGATTGACTTTCTTCAGCCATCTTCTCAATAGATTTCTCAGCACAATGCGGAAAATAATTAGTGAAAACAAATCCAAATAGGAAAGATCAGATCTTTAACTCTGAACGAAACTGTAGGCAGTCTCCAAGTTGATTTACTCCACCTGAACGCAAAACTCTCCTTCGAAGCCGGAAATCTCTGATACTACTTGTTGGGAATCCACAAAACAAAGATAATGGCCACCAGAGATAGTTAATCAATCACACGAACAATTTAAATAAAGAAAAGAAAGAGAGAACACAAAACTTAACAAGGACAATTTGCCTACGTCCTCGGGGTAAGAGGAGAGAGTTCTTATTGAATCAATCATTTACTGGTTACAAATATTGGGGACACTATCCCTCCTTATAAATCAAAGAAACCACGAAGAAAAGAAAACCAAAAGCACCTAATTCGGATCAGAAATGAATTCAGCATTAGATTTGAAAACTGGGCCGCTGCAGCTGTATTAGTTGATTAGGCTAATACCCTAGTCGACTAATTGCTTAAATTAGTCGACTAGGTATGTGGACTAGTCGACTAGTCTGTAGTGAAACAGATTTTCTGACTCTCTGTTTGTATCATTATTCGACTAGGCCATTGCCCTAGTCTGCTAGCCTTGGTTCCTCCTATGCAATTCAACTTCGATACTACCGACACGCTCTCGTATTTGACACCATTGATTGCATCGATTTTTTGCTAACCTTCAACAGAATTTAAAAAACTCTATCAAAAAGATTTTACCCTCTCCCCACACTGGTTGGAATTATGTCCTAACTATTAGGTTTGAGTTGTAGTAGACCTTCCTTTTTACTGTATATTGAAATTTAAGTGTTTATATATTATACAAAGTTCATCTCGGTTCAACTTGCATATGAATTAATACCCTTGGATGAGTTTTTGGTTCACCTAGCCTTTGTATCTTTTTGGCTATGTTGCAAGGATATGAATACACATATATTGCAAATCTTAAAATTTAGGATACAACCATACGTGTACATCGTGGATATGACAATATAATAAAATTAAAATAATAATGTTTTATGCATAATATGAATTTGCAAGACAAACAATGTTCAAAGACATTAAACTGAGATATTATAATATTTTTTAAAGTTCTATACATCAACACTTCTTGAACAAGGAAAATTTTATATTAAGAAAGTGGACAAGTAATATCTATACATCTACAAATCAAATGAAATTGTGTGATCATGATTCATGCATTCGAATTTTTGACTTTTGACTGTGAATATATCTTTGATATGTCTAAGTTACATGGTAAACTTTAAAATATGTTAAAAAAATAACCAACAAGCATCCATTTATCAAATGAACATGATATATAGCTATTGAATAAGTGTTTTTTGTTTCCAAATTAGTAATACACCATTTGAATTTGGTAGTATGAGTATCAATTTTGCCAGCGAGGCCTAGCCCACTGGTAAAGGGTAAGAGCAGGTTGTGAGGAGTCACATGTTGGCCTATTTAAAAAAAATATCAATTTCGAGGAGTTTATAATAAAGAAAAAAGTTGTTATGAGCTAATAATCCATTTATGAAAATGAGGTACAATGAAATCAAAATATAGTCAGATCCTACCTCGGAGTCGACCACTAGGGTGGACCTCGTTACTTTTGCCTCTCAATAACTCAATTTTATAAATGAGCGCTAGCTCATAAACAATATAATATAATGGGAAAACCATGGTTGTAAACAGATATATGAAATTTACCCAACTTGCTCTGTATCTGCATATAAGTGGATACAAATAGTAATAATCAATATGCGACTTCATGGTTTTTTAAATGGAGCAGATATGGAATCGTGATATCCTCTCTATGACTGCTCCATTTACACCCTAATTATTTATTATCACATTTTCAAATATCGGTTGGTTCCGTAGATTTCGCTGTTGGTACGACTATTGAGATTTTAAGCCATGTTTTTTTATCTTTTGATATTCTGAATGATTTTTTATGTGTTCCATTTTCTTATCACCAACAATAATAACTGTTAAGAATTCTTGTTAGTTTCTTTTTTTTATTCTTATGTTCAGTTTCTAATAGTACCAATTTTTTTTTTACTACTAATTGCATCCTCATTAACAGAAATTCTCAAGGCCGTTGCTATGTCTTTCTATAGCAAGAGCTTTCTTTGATCATTCCGAAACTTCTGGAAAGAATGAAAATAATGTGGATAATTCTCAGCCTGATTCTCGATCATCAAATGGACCATCTAATTCTGATATAAGGTAAATGGAACTTCACCTCTTAGAGGCATTTCATATTTATTATTAGAGTACGCATAATTATAATTGTCAAAAGTTGTACGGATTTCTTTTCCTATTGGTGCTGACTGGAATGTTAAAGTGTAAATAGATCTCCATAGACCGGTGAGAAATGCAGGAAGGCATGCACATGTGTTCCATCTACAACAAATAAGCTGACCTATTATTTATTAGTTGATCAATGCTTTGTTAATGCCTTCTAGTATTTTTCAGGGAATGTGATGAGCCTAAAAATCCCTCCAAGAATATTGTCTCTGAAAACTGGTTCCAGATAGTTCTTACAGAGCTGGAAAAGGAAGGAATTTCTTTACCTGAAAGGTGATTTCTTGTTCATTTGCATGTAGTGACAACTTTTCATTTTTTTACTCATTTGAATGCTTCAACTTTTGTTGGAAACGATTAGGGGTGGAAACGAACCGAATAATTAACAAATAGTTCGTTAAGTCTTCGTCCAGTTATTCGATTGGATTCGATTCACGTGATCATTTATAAGTGTAAACAAATAGTTTTTACTATTTGCAATTTAAACAAATCAAATCTGAACGTTCTAGTATTCGATTCGATAGTTTGATAATCTAGATTAATATATATGCATTTAACCCCTTATAAAAAATATAATATTACATACATACATACAATTATATTTTACATACATACATGCATTTAAGCCCATCCAAGGCATGCTAGCGTGGATTAATACCCTTTAGAGTATAATCACTAAAACCCGGCTGATGCGGACATCCAAAGAGTGCCACTGTTCGAGTTGTTTCAGTCGATTGGAGTCTGTATGTTTTATTTATTTGAGTCGTTGTTTTCTTTGTTTTAGCTTTGTATTTCTCCTTTTTAGTCTCACATCGACTACGTAGAGAAAATCTTCAATTCTGTAAGCCTATATTAAGGCATGATTCCAATAAAATTATAATAGAGATTTATTAATAAAAAATGAGATTAGTTTTCGAAATGAAAATTATTTTTTTTGAATTTGGGTGTGAAATCCAATTCGAGTAAGATTTGTGTGTGAATCCAAATCTTGTGTTATCCCTTCCAAAATCCCACTCCTCAAATCTTATCCCAACCACAAATTACTTGATTACAAAATCCCTCACTGTGTTCTATTTTTCACAGCCGCAAGAAAAAAAAAAAAAGAAATCAAACCAACAAAAAGCCCAGCCTTCCCCCTCTTTCTTCCTCATGTGGCCCCACCACGTCCTCTTGCTTCCTTCTTTCAACTTGCAATCAAAGAGGAAAACTTTTAGAAAAACCCAAACCTATCTTTCTTTCCCTGCTTCCCACTCAAAGTCGCCAGCAGCCCAAGCAAATAGCAGCGTCCCTCCTCTTCCTCTGCTGCACGAGATCAATCAAAAACCCAACTTCGTGCTCCTCTTCTCCTAATGACTCCGCCAAGCTAGCAAGCTGGCCTCGCATCCTTCGCTATCATCGAGTTTGAGACTTCAAGCCCTTGCTGACACGAAATCCAGACTGAAGTTCAGTTCAGGTTAGTACAAGGATCTGACCTAGACTCATTTTCTCTTCACCCAACCCGAGGCTTCATTGCAACTACAAGCACTAGAACCAACAAACAACAACAGCAACAGTGAGTATCAGTTCAGTCTTCACAAGAACTAAAGACTCTACAAGATCCTCAAGATCAACAACACTACAACAACAACAACAACAGAATACTTCAGTTCAAGGTCAACAAAATATATCAACAACACAGTCGGATACCCAAGAGTGAAGCCTCTTGGTAGGTAATCTCTTTTCGAGCACCAGAATATTAGTTGAATACACTAGCAATTTTATCACTAAATTGTTATCATGTTAATCTGTTGTCCACTATAAATGCGAGTGTGTGTGATTCTATTTGTGCTTGTTAATTCTTGATATGAATATTGTGAATAGGACTGTTTCATGATGATAACTGAGCATTGAATTTGTTTTCTTCAAGACTAGAATTATCTAGACGCTACAATTGCTAATGATTGTTAAACCTTTCTTGTCACATTGGTTAGTTTTCAATATTTTCCTACCAAAGATCTAAATTTTAGTGAAACGTGCCGAATTCGAATTTATCACTGATTACCTACATAATAGGGTCTTTGTTTCACATCAATTTGGTATCAGAGCATGGTTTAGGTAGGAAAATTTCTACATCATACGGTGGTTAGGAATTTCATATTTTTGCATAAAATAATTTTAAAGATAAAAAAATTTGCATCTAGTAACTCTCATCTCACCCCTATGAATTCCCAGCTTGCCACAATACTTGCCGCCATAAGTGCTCAACTTGATAACCTGATCCAAATCACGGAGTACTCTAATCAAACCCTAGATAGGATCATCACTAAAGTCGAGAAGTCTGATAACACTAATTCTCGAGTAAATCCATACACCTCAAATGAACTAATTCAAATCGTCGTTGCCAACGACATATTAAAAAAAGGTATTTCGGTGATTAGACTCGACCCTAAAAGAATCAAGACTGAAAATCCTATTCTTTTAGTAGCCACGCCTGTAATAAAAGAGTCTAGCGATAAAGGCTACTCCAAGCTTAGTCCCACGATTAAGTGTTACAAGTGTCAAGGTTATGGGCACGTTGTTGCTAACTGCCCACTCCAATCAAAGTCGCTCATGTTAGGGAACCACCTGTATCAAATTCAGAGCCCCTCCCTCCCTTACTACCGACACCACCTTCTCTACTTTCTTTACTGTCGACTCCTACTGTCATTGTCTGCTATGATCGTCAATATCTTCCTTCTCTATTGCTGACACCTACCCCTATGATCACAGAGCTCGTTGATGTCCTATTTGAAGAACCTATTTGCCATGTGAAAGAATCAAAAGACTCAGACCTTGACGAAAAGATTACGAGTGATAACCTTGAGGAGTCCAATACTTCGAGTCCTCTTGAAGTTGTTCCAGACATTACGGAGTTTAGTGATGTCTCTCCTAAAGACAGTGCTCTGAATCTCCCCGAAGTCAACCCTATCGTCAAGGAATCTATTATTGTCTTTTCTGAAGACCTCTCGGATAAACTACTACTGACGCGTGATATCCAATGCGCCATTGAGTTAATCTCAGGAGCTAATCTTCCCGACTTGCCACACTCTAGGTTGGATTCTACTCAGCAAATCGAACTTAAAGGGCAAGTTGATGAGTTGTCACTAGAGGTCAACCAATCGTGCTTTGTCCCAATAAGCATCCATTTTTATAAGGACAAATTTTGGAGCTATATAGTGACAAAAGATGTTGATCAGATCAGGGATATTACCATCTATGGTCGATCTGTATCCGAAGACTCAAGGGATGTCGTTATGGGCTAACCTCACAGTCTGCAAAGTATCAACTTTTCCTCCTTTACGGTTAAAAAAAAGAGTGTTTTCACTCGGACTTTTCCTATTAAAATATCTCTTGTCATCATTAATAAAGTAATAGGTAAACTACCACGTACATTTATGCTGGTACGCCTAATCATCCATTTTGATAGAGGTCGTGAGTATTGTTGACCCATTGACCAAGTGCCTAAAATTTTTCCATCCAATAAGAAGTCAAGTTGCTCTTTTGCATATGTAGGCACTAAAATGAGCTCCCTGCTACCATTCATTCTAGAGTATTCTGAGTTTGCATATCTAAGTATGCATCACATTTTCATACACGTGCACGATCTACACATAAGAAATCAGTGATATATTTGAACAATGCAACGCTAACTGTAATTTATGAACTTGTATCAGGAAGTTATTTAAAACTTTTAGTGTTGACAACTTAAGATGGTTCGGATTCGTCCGAAACGGTTTCCCTCGGAACTGTTAATGATTTGCATGCTGCAGTATAGAATTCAAATTACAATATTCATGTTATATCTTTTAAAGATTTTGAAATTAGCCCTATTTTCAATGTTGGGTATTTAGTGGATTACAGGTATTTGATTTTAACCCTAACAACCTACTGATTGTAAGCCTTCCCTGAGCCATTTTTTTTAGAGTCTCCACATTGAGTCCACTCCCAGATATTCATCCCAACACAACAGTGAAATGTGATAAAATTTTAGATGATTAAATTATATGGTGTATTCTAATGATATCTGATTGTTTAAAATGAATATTACCTATTGAGTGGTGAGTTACGGCAGGTAGACTCAGTTGTGTTGAAGCGTTACGGGAGCTTTCTACACCAAACTCGACGGAGTCGAGTTTTCTCCCACCTAGAGAGAATGATGCAGACATCCAAAAAGTGCCACTGTTCGAGTTGTTTCAGTCGATTGGAGTCTGTATTTTTTATTTATTTGACTCTTTGTTTTAGCTTTGATTTCTCCTTTTTAGTTTCACATCGACTACGTGGAGTAAGTCCTTAATTCTATAAGCCTATATTAAGACATGATTCCAATAAAATTGTAATAGAGATTTATTAATGAAAAATGAGATTAGTTTTCAAAATGAAAATTATTTTTTTTTGAATTTGGGTGTGAAATCCAATTCGAGTAAGATTTGTGTGTGAATCCAAATCTTGTATTATCCCCTCCAAAATCCCACTCCTCAAATCTTATCCCAACCACAAATTACTTGATTACAAAATCCCTCACTCTGTTCTACCTTTCACAGCCGCAAGAAAAAAAAGAAAGAAAAGAATCAAACCAATAAAAAGCCCAGCTTTCCCCCCCTTTCTTCCTCATGTGGCCCCACCACGTCCTTTTGCTTCCTTCTTTCAACTTGCAATCAAAAAGGAAAACATTCAGAAAAACCCAAACCCATCTTTCTTTCCCTGTTTCCCACTTAAAGTCGCCAGCAGCCGAAGCAAATAGCAGCGTCCCTCCTCTCCTTCTGCTGCACGAGATCAATCAAAAACCCAACTTCGTGCTCCTCTTCTCCTAACGACTCCGCCAAGCTAGCAAGCTGGCCTCGCATCCTTCGCCATCATCGAGTTTGAGACTTCGAGACCTTGCTGTCACGAAATCCAGACTGAAGAAGTTCAGTTCAGGTTAGTACAAGGATCTGACCCAGACTCGTTTTCTCTTCACCCGACCCGAGGCTTCATTACAACTACAAGCACTGGAACTAACAAACAACAACAACAACAGTGAGTATCAGTTCAGTCTTCACAAGAACTAAAGACTCTACAAGATCCTCAAGATCAACAACACTACAACAACAACAGAATACTTCAGTTCAAGGTTAACAAAATATATCAACAACACAATCGGATACCCAAGAGTGAAGCCTCTTGGTAGGTAATCTCTTTTCGAGCAGCAGAATATTAGTTGAATACACTAGCAATTTTATCACTAAATTGTTATCATGTTAATCTGTTGTCCACTATAAATGCGAGTGTGTGATTCTATTTGTGTTTGTTAATTCTTGATATGAATATTGTGAATAGGACTGTTTCATGATGATAACTGAGCATTGAATTTGTTTTCTTCAAGACGAGAATTTTCTAAACGCTACAATTGCTAATGATTGTTAAACCCGTCTTGTCACATTGGTTAGTTTTCAATATTTTCCTACCAAAGATCTAAATTTTAGTGAAACGTGCCGAATTCGAATTTATCACTGATTACCTACATCATAGGGTCTTTGTTTCACATCACCGGCCCAAACAAAGGATCGCCTCTTTGCTTTCTTGTTGTCAAACCCTAACACCTACAGCAACGACGCCCGTTTCTCCTCTCCTCCCCCAATTTCAAGCGCCATCTTTCTTCTTTGTTTTGCTGATTTTAGAGAGGGAGCGATGGCATCAAACAAATAGCAGACAGTGCATCGGTTCCACTCATTGGCGACGAGCCTGAGCGCCAAGATCTACCCCCTCGTCCTCAACATCTGTGACAGCTACGTCAGGCGATCGGATTGGGCAGACCGAGTCATCGGAACCCCCTCGGATCCGTCTCCTCCGGTGGCACCGTCGACATCAAGAACTCTTTACGCCGTTCCCCACAGTGAGTCCTCAGATCAGGTACTTTACCTTCTTCAAATTTGGGATTTGGATCCCAAATTAGAGATCTGGATTATTATCGAATCGAATATCGGATCTTATAGTGAATCAAATATCTAATTGAATACCGAATCGAATGCACATATTTGTGATTTTTTTTAACGAAAAACACAACGCATGGATTGGACCGAATGTTCGCGAATAGTAAGCGAATATTGAATATTCGATTCGAATTGAATTCGAATCGGAAAAACTATTCGATTCGAATTCGAATCCGAATTCGAGTAGTTGAAATATGACCGAATTCGAATTCGAATACCTAGGTATTTGCTTCGCTTCGGTTCGTTTCCACCCCTAGAAACAATATGCTTTAATGGCGCAAAAGAGAATATATTGTGATATGATGTGAAAATAGTTGGTGTAACAAGAGAACTTTCTCTTCTGATTGCAAATGTCTTGATCTTCTCCCCTCTTTGGAAATATTGTTTTGGAAATTATCATTTTTATAAATAAAAGCAATTCCATTTTTTGTATATCTGAACTTCGTAGATCTTGACACATGTTTATATTTCATGCATGTTCTTCTGAATTACTTATTACATTGCACTTATTTAGAGTTTAGGCATTTATATGCGCTTCCATGCTTTACACTGATATGGCACAATTTGAGTGAGCAGTGATTAAGTTTTAAAAAAAACAAAAGATAAAAAATAGAAGAGCTTTGGTAGGGGACTTATGCGGGAGGAAATATCTCTCTTATCTACCTTTCTTCTATTACAAACTCTCCGAAAGGAAAGAGCAGCGACCTCTCGACTCTCATGCATCAAATCACATCTTTCTTCTACAATTGAAATAACATATTTTGTGCAATCCCTTGATGGATGGGGAAAAAAGGTTTGGAACCATCTAATCTCTAATCATTATGCTAATTTGAGTATGTAGTTCAAGATGAACGATTTAGATCATCTATGACATGAGTCACCATGGGAGTTCTCACAATTCTTAGTTTGAGAAAGACACAAGTCTCCTTTCATTTTATTATATATTCTCTTGTTAATCACCTATTATACACATCAGTACTGAGCCATGGGTTTTTTTTAAATTCTGAGATTTTTATCGTTTATTGTAGGTTGCTTCTTTTCCTTTTTTTTTTTTTTTTTTTGCATTGTTGATACTATATGTTACATTGGCATAATTGCTTCAGATTCTCTTTTGCAAGAAGAATGAACCAGGTGTTTTACTTTTCCCAGGATTGATGAGGATGAGATTCATAGATTTTATATTGCAGCAAGGGGAGATCTTTCATGCTTACTTTCATCCCTCAAGAGAACCATTCGTTGGAGGGAAACTTACTATTTACTTTCTTTTCAAGAACTTGAAAATTGGTCGGCTTTGGTCTTCTGGCATGGATTCGATGTGATGCTTCGTCCTTGCCTCGTCATTCGTCTTGGACTTGCATGCTCTAGTTTATTGCCTCATGTTAGACCGCGTTTTTCTCAAGCTGTTGGTATGAAATTCTTTCAATATCCTTTGCTGGATTTGCTTATTGCGCTATTGGCATTAACAACCAAGATTGTAACATTGAGGGTTAATGGTCAATGCTTAAGTTGCATGAATGAATATGTTGCTAAATTTTGAAGAAGCTGTTTCCTGTTTGCCTAATTAAAGGAACATACATACTAACTACCCAAAAGCTGTACAAGGTAAGAAATCAGAACATTTCTAGTATGTTTTCTGCTTCACACTTGTTTTTATTGCATACTAACATTATATTGTAATATGGTCAGTGGTAAGGGTGGGAGTGGTGTTTTTTTTTTTTGGCCGGAGGGTGGGGGTGGGGGGGGGGGGTGGGTGGGTGGGGGGTGGCGGGGGACAAGTCCGGCCACCCCATGTATCCAAAAAAAAAAAAAAAAACATTATTGTAATATGCTAAAACATTGTCATGTCTGCATTCATTGTTGTCATCCTCTCACAAAGATTTAAAGATTTTTTAGTTGTGTTCTCATGTGATTACTTGTTTGTTGTATTTATTCATTGACCTCACTAGTTTGTCATTCAAAGTTGGTAGCATTTAAATTTGTTTATATATATACTGGCCATGTCTATTTATATTTTTCAGCCAATTTCCTTAGTTGTATTCAAGAAAACATATTTAACACTGGAGCTTGTATCTTCTGGAGATTAATGCGTGTGCTGGTCACGACACAGGTTCTTGTGCAAAACAGGAGGTAGGAGCACAATTTTTTTCAAAAATAAAAACTGTTAGCTTTGAAAATTTTAAAAATTTTCAGGTGCATAAAATTTGTAGTAGACACACTCTGTACATAAACAGTTGTCTTCTTTCCAGTTTATGAATCGTACTAAGAATTTGTTATTCTTTTCCCGCTGTAGCAAACTTTTCCTTTTCCTTAGCCAAGTTCCCATTGGTCCCATCTTCAGTTAACAACCGCCAACATCTGTCATGATCCAGACGCCCCAGACTTTTATAATGCATATAATCCATTTCATGTAGCTATCCGACCATGTAAGAAACTATGAAGCACGAACACGGACACAAGACGTGGCAAAATCCAAAAAAAAGGATACGGGGACACGACAAGAAATATTTTATTATTATTATATATATAAATAAAATTTTAAATTCTCAATGAAATGAACAACAAACTAAAATATCAATCAACACGTGCACAAATTATAAAATATCATAAGTTTATAACAAAATTATAACCGAAGATCATAAATTTTCGAGTTATCAATCATGTTAACAATTTAATATCACAACTTCAAAACGAAATTACAACCGGCACCATCTCTCAAGATGAAGTTGAAGCTTGTCCAATGACTTTTTCATCATCTCCTTTCTCATCCGTAGACAACACGGCTTTCATCGTGGGTTCATCAAGATAAAGAGTAGCGAAATCTAGAACACCCGCACCCTAAAATGAGTTAAAGCCATCTCCCTCAATATCTCATATCTTTGTTTTCTCTCGTTATATTCTTCTGAATTTCGAGAAAGCAAACGAAGATTGTTATGCATATACACTAGATCTTCCGCCCGTGCCGGGGTTAATTTATTCCTCTTTAAGGGGTTATATATACTCCAATTCCTTTCACAATAAGAGGAGGAATATGATTGGCCTAGAAGCTTTAAGGCCAACATTTGTAAATTTGGAGTTGATGAACAATAAAGAACCCACCAACACTTCGGATGTAAAAATCCTCTATCATGAAGAGAATTCGGATTGGTAAAATCACCCAAAGTGCCTAAAATCTAGCATACTCCATGCTCGTCGCCCGTCATTCATCAGGGATGGGATAATATCTCTTCAAACACTTGCCTCTTTCGGAAGAGATCTCATCTTAATGGGGAGCTTGTCGACTTATATTCTTATTAAACCAAACATCATGATAATACTTATTAACATAAAGAATAACCGCATTAAAGAATATGAATTATAACATAACCTTAGATTTTACCTTGGCTTCAAAGAGTGTGCCAAACATTGAAGTGGTGCGTTACTTTTGTTCCATCGATCCTCCAAGATTTGATGCACAACATCATAAAAAAGTGATTGCTCATTTTCTCTTTTTTCTTCTTGTCAATAAATAACACTTTAACTTTCTCGATTGTAGTGTCCCCCATGTCATACACCAAATGAAGAGATAATGTGTTGGTGTTGGTAACCCTTATCATGTCATAAGTTGGCTCGGTGAAAGCAATGATGTAGTTAACCTTGTCCCACCACAATTTAACAAATTGTGCTTGTCCCACATCATTATCCCTGTACATGTTCCATCGATCACTAAAAAACAAATCTTGGAAGTTATTTTAAATGACTTTAAACCTCTTCAACATGATAATTCAAGAAGCAAATCTAGTTTCGGTTACCATAGGAAGTTTCATCTTGGGATAGTCATTGAACATGACAAGCTTTACGGAATGGTTCATGATAAAATTCTTCATGATCAAGGCATCATTTGAGACCTCCGTGATCCAACTGCATTGAGCATAAGTTACAACATTTGCCTCCTTGTTTTTAGCCGCAAAAATATTCTTAAGTATAAGATTCGGAGTGTGCACTATACAAAGAGTGCAAAAGATGTAAAGATACTTGCTCTCCACAATAGCACCCACAATCTTACATGCAGAAGCGTTATCGGTTATGATTTGGATGATATTTTGAGCTCCCAATCTCTTTAATGCAGTCTTCAAGCTTCTCCTCACTTCTCTCTCGGCATTTATAGAGTTCAAGAATATCGGGTCACTTTTGGTGACCTTCATGAAAATAATAAGAGGTTTACTTTGTGCATCTGTCTATCCATCCACTACAAATGGAATCTCCCTTTTGCTTCCATGTGGCCTTGATGGGCTCCATGTTGGCCCAAAGGCCCATCACTCTAGTTTTGATGATGATAACTCATGTAGTTATAATACTAATGACCTTGTGTTTGTTAAGTTTCAGATATTCAATCAAGATCTTAGTCGGTGTTTAGCTTCAATAAAAATCGAAGTCAAGTTTTGAAGCTATCACATGTTGATTCAAGAGCTCGCGCTTCAAGATCGCATCAAGTACTCAAAGAGGAGTTTAGCTCATGGATCAAGTTTGGATTAGGTCGTCTTGGCAAAGAAGATCGACAAGAAGACTTTGGTCTAGGCTTGTTTAGTTTGGATCTTGTGTAAGGATAGAATAGTTTTGAATTGCTCAAGTTCACACATACACAAGTTTATTTATCGTTTTATGATAAATAGTTTTGGTTTTGATTTAACCATTTTAGTTTCAATAGTTTATGTTCACTTGGTTTACACAAAACTCATAGACTCAAGTTTTAAGTTTTGTTTATCATGTATACGATTTTGTATTTCGGTTTAACATGTATATGTTGTGTTTTTAATATATCAAGTATACATATATCGGTTTCATGAATAGATTCCATCAAAAGAAGTTTACATGGTTTATATGTATATTGGATTTCATCTAATACATTGATGGTTCATATATATTTAGAAAAACTTATTTTGATGTATCTAGTTCATG
Organism: Agave tequilana; assembly: GCA_038442645.1. Classification (NCBI taxonomy): domain Eukaryota; kingdom Viridiplantae; phylum Streptophyta; class Magnoliopsida; order Asparagales; family Asparagaceae; genus Agave; species Agave tequilana. Next base: position 92,117 of record JAVJIF010008397.1, read on the forward strand.
TGTTTAAGTTTTGTTTTTATTAAAACTTATTTTGGTATTTATTGTCAAAAACAAGTATATATCATTTACAATGTGTATTGGATTCTATCCATACACACTATGCTTCAAATGTGTTTCAATAACTTATTTTTGTATTTATACAAGTTTGTAGAAAAAATGAATTTTCATTTCAAAGTTTGGTTTTTGAAAAATACGGTTTTCGGTTTATGCTTTAATTTCTTTACCAAACAATAATTCACTTGTTTGTAATATGTGTTGATTTTTGATTACACATATTTGTACTTCAAAGTATTTATATGAACTTATTTTTGTATATTTTTTGGGATTTATTGAGATTTAATCGGATTTATCAAGTCAAGTTTTAATCCCTATTTAGTCTGTTTTTTGGCTGCTTGCGGTCGACTGACCGTTCGACCGAAGCCTAGCTCGGTTGACCAGCGATCGACTGACTTGCACAGATATGTGCACAAGCCCAGAGCCTTAGCTCGGTCGACCGACCGGTCGACTGTAGCAAGGATCGGTTGACCGACCGGTCGACCGACTGGCTCAAGCCCACTCTCGGGCTTGTCTCAGTCGATCGAGTGGTCGACCGACAGAGAGTTGTGACTCTCTAGTTCTTGGGCGCGGGCTACCGGGCGGTCAGAAAATTGACCGTTGGTCGGTCAACCAGGCGGTCGACCGACATGCCATTTGGCCCGGGTTCTGAGCCTCAACTGCTAGTTTTTTGTCTAGCCTATTTAAAAGGGTTTCTTGGCTAGTTTTTTTTCAAGATTTTCAAGAGCTAACTTTTTCCCACTTCAACTAAGTTTTCAGCAAGTTTTTATAACAAATTTTAGAGCTTTAAATTCTATATCTTTATTTCATTTCAAAGTTTTGGAAAATCAAAAGAAAAGTTTTGAGAAATCTAGTTTCTAGTTTTTCATTTCTAATCTTTCAAGAGTTATTCTCAAGTGTTTTCCTTCGTGTTTCTTTTTCAAAATCTTTGTTCGCTTACATACTTGAGCTATTCATTGCAAATCTATCTTCTAAGACTTGTATTGTGAGAGGTGTTTTGTTTGTGGTCTTTTGAGATCACCAAGCTTTGTTTGTGATCTAAGTGATCATCAAGTTGTAATTTTTCTTTGCTTTGTGCTTGGCTTTGCGCCTTCCCTCTTGTGCAGAGTTGTGTACTTCTGGTTTGTAAGTTATAATTCTTCGGCGGAGGTCCTTTGTGGAAGGTTCTTGTGAACATAATGAAAATCCTTCTGTGTGAATGCGCGGACGTAGAGCGGTGGCTCGAACCTTGAAACATATCTTTATGTTTGCGTTTGGATCTCTATATCTCTCAACTCTCAACTCTTTATATCTCGCATTGCAATCATTGTTATATCTCTACATGCTTGATATTGTTTGTGTTCATACTTGCGTTCAACCAAGAAAGCTATTGAAGCACCTCAACTTTTAGTTTAGAGGAATCGTAAGGAGAAGTTCTAGAGCCCTTCACGGGAAATTCGACTTCACTCTTGGTTACACATTGTGTGTGTTAGCATTTAGTTTTAATTACGCATTATTTGTCACTAGATTAGCACTACACGTATTCACCTCCTATAGGTGTATTTTCAATTGGTATCAGAGTTAGTGCTCCTGATATTCGATTTAACCACCTAGGAGTAATCCTCATTTTGCTAATTTAGTATTTGCTTTGCACACATATTTGTTTACACTCGTGGATTATCTTGCCCCGCCCATGTTTGATGTTTCTAACATTGACATGTGAAAATTTAAAATGAATGCTTACCTAAAAGCCTTAGGATTGCATGTTTATCTTGCCGCTACCAAGAAGTCATATGTTGATAATGGCAAGTATTTAGAGGTTAATGCACAAGCCATGGATGCACTAAAGCACACACTTTGCAAAGAACATATCTCTTTATTTTCTCATTGTGATTCCGTTTTTGCAAACATTTTGATCTTTCACAAGGAACAAGCGTCACTCGATGTTGAGAGCGAATATATTGGAGATGTGTCCGATCAAGCTTGCTACATGGTCTAAGGGAATGACTCCCTTGAGGTAACTTCGGACACTCATCTCGATGATTGTGCTAGCTCTTCTAATCATGATAGTATAGATGCACATGTTTTGAATGGAGAGCTTTCTATGTTTTGTGAAAACTTTCTTTTAAAATACAAGATTTTGAAAAGTAGGAATTTTGATTCAAAGAAAGAAAATGAGTTACTGTTTTTAAAACTCGACATGGTTTTAAAAGAGAAGGTTGAGATTTCAAATGAAAGGGATTCATTGAAAACTCAACTTGAACTTGTTTTGAAGGAGAATGAGATTTTGAAGAATAAAAATGATTTTGATGTTGTTTTGAAGAAAAACGATGTTTTGTCTTCTAAACTTGATTTTGTTTTAAAAGAAAATGATTCTTTGAAAAACAAAATTGTTATGATTTCCAAGAAGTTGGATTGTGTTTCAAAGGAAAAGGTTTCTTTAAAAAATGATTTAGATTCCACGTTTGCCATGCTACCATTGCTTTATCTCCTAGCGAAAAGAATGTTGTTTCTATTGCTTGCTCCACATCTTCTTCTACTATTGATGATGATATACATGCTTTGAAGAAGAGAGTATAATTTTAGGCTCCACTTTGAGCCAATGTGTCATGAATCACAAGAGATTGGAATCCATGTTTCGTAAGAAACATGCTCCACATTTGCATGCACACTATTCAGGACATACACATGCTTCTCATGTTCACACACATGACACTATGTATGCTAGAGTGTACACTTGTACACATTGTGGTCGTAAGGGTCATTTTGTAAAATTTTGTTATGATAGGTTAAATTATTTAAATTTTGCAAGTCAAATGTTTGGGGTTAGGAGAGGTACTAACCCATATGGACCCAAGAAAGTTTGGGTACCAAGATCTAGTCCTATTTCTTTTAATGTAGGTATGAGCTCTCACAAGACGTGAGAGATTGGTGCCTTGGTGGTGGATGCGTTTGAGCTATGGATACAAACATTAGATGCATCGCTATCAAGGAGTTTTGGTGGGAGGATCACCATATTTTTGGAGACATAGAGACTAGTTTTTTCAGTTTGGTAACTTTCTATCCTCCATGTCATTTTTATGTTTATATGCTTTAAATTGATGATTTTAGCATTTCATGATTTTTCATGCTAATCATGTTTAAATGCAATACTTATTAGACTTGTGATATACATATATAGTCTTTGAGATACACCCATGATTATATTGATTTACTCTCTTTATAGTTTAGCTATTGTGTATATTCTACTTCTAATAATACTTGCATTTACACTAATAATTTCACAATCATGTTTTGGTGTTTTTATGCTTTATATTTTGGTTACATGTTTCATTAAATCTTGTGATTATACTTGTACAACTAGTGAGGTACACTTGATTCTTATGTTTTACATGTTTTATTGCTCATGTGTACTCATTATATGTACTTGTATAACCTAGTTTTGATGATTCTTACATTATACTTGTACTCCTATATTTGTTTTTATATCTCCTTTGTACATATTTTCTTGAGAATGTGTTTAGCTTTATGTATATGTAACTTTTACCAAAGCTATTAGATATACATGTTCTATCCTTGAGCCACTGATATTAGATGTCATATACTCTATGTGGACTCTTTTCATGTTTGGATAAATATGTATGCTTTAGTTTTGACAAAACATACATATGTCTTGAAGTTTAGTTTCCAAAATCTTTATGTGCTTTTGATGAAAAAGGAATTTCATTTGTTACGATTGAGCTTCATTGCCTTATCTCCATGCATATGTTGATTACATGATTTTGTGCACTCTATACATTTGTTTGCTCATGATTTTTGATTCATGAGAATATATGTGCTTAATTGATCTTTGAGTGTCAATTATTATGTATTTAACATGTTTTCATGGATATATATATTTTATTTCTTGCTTGAAGGATTTCGTATTAGTTTTCAAAATTACTTTAAACTAGTTCTTTATTCTTCACTTGATAGAGTTTTTAACTTATACTATATTATTTTCAAAATGTTTTTTTGAAAATTTCTACCCTTTAAGGGCGGTTGGTTGGGCGACCATGTCTTATATGCTCACATTGTATATCTTTTTAAACATGTGCATGATAGGGTGGATGCATGAGTTATAATGATTCTTATGATATTTCATTTTTATATACTCATATTTTCTTATATATGTATGCATCATATTTCAATTAGTATTTGAATTGATCATACATATATATGATTTCTTGTGCTAGATTAACAATATTTTTACAATTATTTTATAGCACAAATTGTTTTATGCTAAGCTTGATTTAGTTCTAAATGTTAATTGGTATCTTTTACAAACTTATGAATTGGTTTTGTTGGTATTTCAAAAAAGGGAAGAAAAATTCTTGATTTTATTTTCAAACGGTATCTTACTCACTATTTTTGAGAAAAATGTTTTGTTTTAGAAATTTTTTATATTTTTCATATTGGTATCAATTTGTTTACAATTGGTATCTATATTGCAAAATGGTTTAGAATTTAAAAAGAATTGAAAGCAAATAATCCATGTTTTTTTAATTGGTATATTTTTTTGGTATCAAAATTTGTTTAATTGATTTCATGTGATATCAAAATTTGTTTTGTTGATTACAAGTGTTTTGTTTTGTTTTAATTGATTTTCAAAATTTGTTTTGACATGTATTGCTTATACGCAAGGGGAGCTTGGCATCTCCTCTATATATAGACTCACGATGAGTGTAGTATATAAAGAAGAACTTGACCTCTTTTCTTTATGTGGTAGACGTGTGTAGGGGGAGCTAACATCTCTGTCTATACATTGTATATTCATCTCTTTCTTCATGTAATGCATGTATGTAGGAAGAGTTAACTTTATAGTCTCTCCTCTTCATGGATTTATATCGCATATATATTTATCTTATTTTTCTTTGCCCCCTTGTTGATGAATTGACAAAAAAGGAGAGAAATTTAGAGTTTATATATGCATGCTATGTCTGTGTTTATGTATATATATGTTTTTATGTTTAAGTGCTGTATTGAATATCTACATATTTTATGCTATGTACGAGTTATGGAAGAGCTTCTATGAAGCTTATCTTTAATCCATGCATATATAACTCCATGAGTTTTGTCATCATAAAAAAGGAGGAGATTGTTGGCCTAAAGGCCCATCACTCTATTTTGATGATGATTAACTCATGTAGTTATAATACTAATGATCTTGTGTTTGTTAAGTTTCAGATATTCAATCAAGATCTTAGTCGGTGTTTAGCTTCAACAAAAGATTCGAAGTTAAGTTTTGAAACTATTACATGTTGATTCAAGAGCTCGCGCTTCAAGATCGCATCAAGTACTCAAAGACGAGTCTAGCTCATGGATCAAGTTTGGATCAAGTCATCTTGGAGAAGAAGATCGACAAGAAGACTTTGGTTTAGGTTTTAGTTTAGATCTTGTGTAAGGATAGAATAGTTTTGAATTGCTTAAGTTCACACACAAAAGCTTATTTATTGCTTTCATGATAAATAGTTTTGGTTTCGGTTTAACTGTTTTAATTTCAAAAGTTTATGTTTACTTGGTTTACACAACTCATAGAATCAAGTTTCGAGTTTTGGTTTATCATGTATACGGTTTTGTGTTTCGGTTTATTAACATGTATACATTTTGTGTTTTTAATATATCAAGTATACATATATCGGTTTCATGAATAGATTCCATGAAAAGAAGTTTACATGATTTATATGTATATTGGATTTCATCCATATACATTGATGGTTCATATATGTTTAGAAAACCTTATTTTGATGTATCTAGTTCATGTGTTTAAGTTTTGTTTTTACCAAAACTTATTTTGGTATTTATTGTTAAAACAAGTATATATCATTTACTGTGTATTGGTTCTATCCATACACGCTATGCTTCAAATGTGTTTCAATAACTTATTTTGTATTTATACAAGTTTGTAGAAAAATTGAATTTTCATTTCAAAGTTTGGTTTTTGAAAAATACGGTTTTTTACCTTAAAAATAGTTCACTTGTTTATAATATGTGTTGATTTTTTATCACATATTTGTACTTCAAAGTATTTATATGAACTTATCTTTTTGTGGATTTTATTGGGATTTATTGAGATTTAATCAGATTTATCAAGTCAAGTTTTAATCCCTATTTAGTCTGTTTTTGGGCTGCTTGCGGTCGATTGAAACCTGGTTCGGTCGACCAGCGGTCGACCGACGTGCACAAATATGTGCACAAGACAGAGCCTTAGCTCGGTCGATCGTAGCAGGATCGGTCGACCGACTGGCTCAAGGTCACTCTCGGGCTTGTCTCAGTCGACCGAGCGGTTGACCGACAGAGAGTTGTGACTCTCTGGTTCTTGAGTGCGGTCGACCGGCAACCCCAACAGTCAGAAAATTGACTGTTGGCCGGTCGATCGGGCGGTCGTCCGACTGGCCATTTGACCTGGGTTTTGAGCCCTAACGGCTAGTTTTTGTTTAGCCTATTTAAAGGGGTTTCTTAGCCAGTTTTTCTCAAGATTTTCAAGAGCTAATTTTCCCTCACTTCAACTAAGTTTTCAGCAAGTTTTTAAAACAAGGTTTAAAGCTTTAAATTCTATATCTTTATTTTGTTTCAGAGTCTTGAAAAATCAAAAGAAAAAGTTTTGGGAAATCTAGTTTCTAATTTTTCATTTCTATATCTTTCAAGAGTTTTTTTCAAGTGTTTTCCTTTGTGTTTCCTTTCTAAAATCTTTGTTCACTCACATACTTAAGCCATTCACTGCAAATCTATCCACTTGGATCTTGTATTATGAGAGGTATTTTGTTTGTGGTCTTTTGAGATCACCAAGTCTTTGTTTGTGATCTAAGTGATCACCAAGTTGTAATCTTTTCTTTACTTTGTGCCTGGCTTTGTGCCTTCCCTCTTGTGTAGAGCTTTGAGAGTTGGAGTTGTGTACTTGACTCTTGAGTATGATCCATTGAATTTTTCAAGGCAATAACTGCACTTCCATCACTAATTTTATCCTCCCCTTCCAATTTTTTCTACTTTAATTACAAACTTTCAAAGAGGTGCATATCATCCACTTGTCCACTTGAGGAACCTCCATTGATGTCATATTGCTCTAACTTCTAAACACAACACAATAATATTATGCCAAAGAAAAGCAACATTTCACCAAAGAAAAGTAACATGCCAAAGATATTGCACATCAATTAAGAGGTACAATCCTATCATCAAGCATACAACAATCCTATCATCAAGCATACACTAATTTATTTCAAATTCCTATATAATTACTTTCAAATTACTACACTTATCATGTTAAAATCCTACACAAATCTTACATAATTACTCTTTCTCTTTTCTCCTCTATCCGCTCTTCTATATCTGCTCTGCTACTGATCTCTCTTTGCTCTCTCTGTGCTTCTAGAAAGAGAGAGATCCAGAGAGGAGCAAAAGAGGGGAGATATAGAGAGAGGAGAGGAGAATCCAACACAATTCTAAATCATAATTCTACATTTCTAAATCACAATTCTACAATTCTAAATCACAATTTCAAATTAACAATCCTATACAATTCTAAATAAAAATCCAACACAATTAACTACTGCAACTCTTTATCCGCTCTCTACTCATCTCTCTATCTACTCTCTCTCTCGGTCCAGAGAGGGGGCAGTAAGAGAGATCCAGAGTAGAGAGAGAAGAGAGAGATCTAGAGAGGGAGAGAGATAACAGTCTAGAGAGAGATGGAGAGAGAGAGAGAGAGAGAGAGCTTATCTCTTGATCACCACCGACGAGAGTAGAGAGAGCAAGATGGCCACCGACAACCTGAGATCACCTTTGACGAGATCAATCCACCGCACCTCTAATGAGAGAAGCACACAACAACCACTACCAATGATGAGATCAATCCATCCCCACCACTACCGACTTAGACCACCTTGCCAGATCACCACCGCTTCATTACCAACGATTACGGCTTGATCACCGCTCGACAAGATTAACCCACCACAACCACCACCACGACGACAGCCAATGAAGGCTCGACGATGACGACCGCTCGACGAGATCAACCCATCACAACCACCAAGCCACCGACGACCGCTTGATCAGCACCGAAGGCTCCAACATTGACGATCGACGGTCACAAGATCACTGCAACTCCGATGAGAGAGAGATTGATTTGCAGGAGAGTGGGGATCTGAGAGAGAGAGAGAGATTGGCTGCGTGGGATCTTAGGGTTTGTGTGGGATTTATTTTGTGAAATCGGGTCGGGTTCAACCCGACCCAATAAATCCACAACCCATTAAACCCGACCTATTAAACCCGCGCTTTGCCGTGTCTGAGCCGTGTCCAAGACACGGTTTGACGTGTCCGACGAGTCAAACTCGTTGACTAGTGTCGGACACGGTCAAAATGTGTCCAACACGTGTCGGGCACACGTCCGTGTCTGACACGTGCCCGACACGGACACGCCTCTGTTTTGGGTGTGTCCATGCTTCATAGGTATGCAATTAGTCCTGAAGTTTTGTTACATTGATTTCTCTCTCTACACCATCCAGCTTAGTGCATTGATGCTATTGCTTTCGTGTACTTTCTCTTCTCTTTTAACTCCATAAATTAAGCTGCCTTGTGACCTTCTATTATTTCTCAATGAGATAAGAAAAACATACATGTAAACTGGACAAGAAATTTTTTATTGATATTAAAATCAAAAAGTTCTTAACTAGTTTGGTTTAGCAATTTACTGAGGCTGATGGTATTGCAAATTTCTCTGTCCAGAAAGTTTTGCGGGTGCCTCCTTAATGTCATTTTGATGGGAAAAGGCAATGAAAAAAATGATGATGATAATGCTGATGATTCCTGAGCCAATACTTTAATTTGTATCACCGGCAAGATGACATCTATATCTATAACTTGTTCTTTGGTTCCTACACCTTAGTTACTTGTGCCCACCATCTATAACCAAGACTCATCTTATGCTAATAATTGATTCGTTGCCACCCACCCTAAACACACACACACACACACACACGGGGAAAAAATTCTGCAACATACAGTCAACTATGCATGCTTATTATTATTGTTTAAATAAATGTACTATTGTCTTTACTAGGTATGCATTAAGTTGGTCAAGTAATGCACCCCACACTACAAAAAGGAAAAAAAAAAAAAAAAAAGGGCCCACCCCCCCAACACACCCCCACACCCACATGAGCATTCCAACCCCCAATATGGCTTTTGCTGCCCTTTCTCCATTCTTGAAATGAGTAAGATCAAATTTAGAAATGTTTACCATCTCATGCAAGCTGCACAGAAAAATCTAAGTCAAAGGTCCCACGGGCTCACCGGGGCATGGCCCTTCGATGGCTATGTTTACTCTCAAATCAGGTGGAGAAAGTAGGAATGAGGAAATGAGATGGCAATGAGAAGTAGGACAGACTCTGTTCTATTCTGGATGTTGACCCAGAGGCGGTTGAGGTGAATTGTTATGTCAGCAATTGTGACCTTATGATCATATTTCTTTTCTCATAGGTCTTGATTGAGCATTTACGGTCACCTCTTATGCATTAATCATTTCAATGACACTCCTTCAAGCATTTCTTGTCCCTAGTTTCTTCATATTACGGTCATATTTACCAAATATTTTAGCTGGGTTTTTTGATACTGTAAAAATTTGAAGGTAAATCTTTGCTAATTCATCCAATCTTAAATTTAATGGTTGATCACTACAAAGCACATGCACTTCTTTAGACCTCCCGTACCCATTTTGGCCATGTGTTGGACACCGACCCCTCCATGGACACGGCATACACACCATGTCGGACACCCCCCAGCCTTGTCTAAGCTAAAAGAAGTAGCATCAAAATATCCCCACCTTTGGGGGTAGTTTCATGAAAATACCCTCAACTTTCTGTTGGTTCAAGTTACTAACCCCAGCCTAACGAAGATAACAACCGTTATCCTAATGATCATACTACTTCTCAGGTATTATGACTTTTCTTACTTTTTAAATAGAACAAATTTTCTCTAAAATTAGAAAGAAAGATCGAAGAGATAATGGAGAGTTGGGTTTTTCAAATATTTTCAAGCCATCTTCTTGCTCTTCATCCCTCCTAAACTTTTTTCCTTCACCACCATGCCTCCACAACCACCACAATCTCAACTAACAACTTCACTTTTTCATCCACTATGTTCTCATTATCTTCATCCTACTATCACTAATTTGTCCCCTCCTCTTCATTCTCAAGTTATCTTGTTCCCCTCCTCTTTCTCCTCCTTGATAACCATCCCCTTCACCACTTCCTGCATCTTTTCTCCATAATTAATGTTAGATATATAAAAAAGATTCAATTTTTAATGCAACAAAGTTAGTATAATATCAACAAGCTATTAGAATTTTGAATCTTTTTATTCTCCTCTAAGTTTATTGTGGAAAGTGGAATTTGAGGTTGTTGTGGGTAATGGAACACTTCTCTAAAATGATATGTAATTTGAAATGTGAAAATGTTTATGGTGGCAAAAATGTGAAAATGTTGAAAGGGAATTTGGGTTTTAACCTCAATAAGTTAGTTAAAGAAAACATGAAATCCAATTCAATAACGAAGATGAAGATTAAAATTGAACAATGGAGATTAAAGAAACCCATTTGTAATTACAAGGAATAGCAAAAACTGAAGTAGATAGATTGAAAAATAGAGATCAAGACAGAAATCAATGTATATCAATTGGGGGAAAAACCATAAAATTTAGAATTTTAAGTTTGACTATAAGCGATCCGCAAATTATTTATGGATTATATTTCTTGTAGAAACTTGGGATCACTCATTTTTTTTGTAGTTATGAATGGGTTTGGTAACAGAGATGAAGGTGAAGACAATGAAGATAAAAATGAAGAGTGAGTGTGTTCTAATTACTAGCTTAATTGAGAGCAAAAATTATTTATAATAGAAAAGGGGCATTTTAGTCCATATAACATCACGTGTAAGTCACATGAGAGTACTTCATCAACGGTTCACTAACAGAAGGTAGCGACCTGAAATTTTGGGAAAGTTAGAGGTATTAACTTGTATCTAAATGAAGTTCAAGCTATTTTCTTGAAACACCCCACCTTTGGGGTATTTTGATCTATTTTACCGTTTAATATTGGATTTAAGACATGAGACATACACTGCTTCACTAATTGGGTTTGGGTTGTAATCTGTTTACATTATGATTAGAAATTTAAAAAGTTAAATTCCATACCTCATTGCTGTTTATGTAACACGAATGCGGCAAAAATGCCTCCGCACCCGCACCCGACACGAATTGGGTACGGATTCGTGCCCTACAGATGTCAGGCACGATCAATTCGTGCCCAATTCATGGTCAACGGTCAAGAGGAGGCTGGTGTCAACTCGGGTTGGGTGCGGGACAGATTCGGCGGATTTGGTTTTATTTTGAAAAAAACCCGGCTTCGACCTAACCCGACTTCATATAACCCTAAATCCACCCTCGTCTTGAAAAATCCCCCGATCTCTCTTCTCTATAACCTTAAATCCCCCACAGCTCCTCCCTCGGTCGTCCTCTCTCGCCGCAGTTCGACGGATCGAAGTCGGTGATCGACTCCTCTCTTTCGTCGAAGTATCGAAGGATCACAATCGTCCTCTCTCGTCGAAGTCCTTCCTCGTCGTCGGCTCTTCAAAAGAGGTAATTTTCCTTCCCCTCTCTTACACTCTCTACTCTCTCTATTAGGATCTCTCTCTCAGTGTGTCTATGATCTCTCTCTCGAGCTATCTCTCAGAGAGAGCAGAGATACACTGAGAGAGATCTCTCTCTTGAGAGAGAGAGAGCAGAGACACGATCCTGAGAGAGGGGGAGAGAGCGTAGACACACAAAGAGATCCTGAGAGAAATATATACTTAAGTAGTTAAGTTTATGTTTAATTGATAATTTATGTTTAATTGTTAATTGAAATTGATAGTTAATTTCATGTTTAGTTGATAATATTTGATAATTGAAATTAAGTTTATAGTTAATTGATAATTAATAATTAAATTGATAGTTAATTGCGTTTATTTGTTGTAGACTTGTATTTAATATTTGTGTTTATATGTTATTGTGTTTATATCAACAACAACAACTAAGCCATTTGTCCCAAGTATTTGGGGTAGGCTACATGAACCAAAAGAGAATTACGCCGGATTGGACACCACTCATTCCTATCGTGCAATATGCCTTCACTAAGACCTTTAGCCTCGATATTTTGTCGTATTACCTCTATCCATGTTTTCTTCTGTCCCCCCTGCTCTCTTTTAACTTGTCCTAAATTGATACGCTCTACTCGTCGGACTGGTGCATCTGTTAGTCTACGTCGCACATGATCAAATCATCGTAGACGGTTTTCTCTCATCTTTTCTTCTACAGAGGCTACACTTATCTTAGTATGAATATCCTCATTTCTTACCTCATCTCTCCGCGTGTTACCACACATCCAACGAAACATGCGCATCTCTGCTACACTCATCTTCTGGGCATGATGTCTCTTTATAGCCCAACATTCTGTGCCATATAACAAAGCTGGCCTAATAGTATCCAATAAAACTTTCTCTTCAGCCATAATAGGATGTTACGATCACATAAAACTCTTGTTGCCTTCCTCCATTTCAACCAGCCGGCTTGGATCCTATAATTGACATCACTATCGATCTCTCTATCCTTTTGGATAATAGAACCCAAGTATTTAAAATGATTGCTCATCGATATTTCTTGTCCATCTAGTCTCACAATACTATAATCCCGGATTCCCTGTTTACTGAATTTACACTCCATATACTCTATTTTGGTCCTACTTAATCTAAAACCTCACCTACTTAATCTAAAACCTTGAGATTCTAAAGTTTACCTCCATAACTCCAATTTGGCATTTACCCCAGCTCTCGTCTCATCGACTAGGACAATATCATCATAAAATAGCATACACCAGGATATCTCATCCTGAATAGCTCTAGTAAGCTCATCCATCACTATGGCAAATAAGAATGGACTCAATGCAGATTCTTGATGCAATCCAATTGTGATAGAAAAATCACTTGTTATGCCTTCACACGTTCTGACATTTGTCACTGCTCCATCGTACATATCCTTGATTATGTCAATATACTTTATGGGAACTCCTTTTTTCATCAGTGTTCACCATAATACCTCTCTTGGCACCTTATCATAAGCTTTTTCTAAATCAATAAAGACCATATGCAAATTTCTCTTCCTCTTTCGAAATTGCTCTATAAGTTGACAAAGCAAATAAATGGCCTCTGTCGTCGATCGCCCCGACATAAACCCAAACTGGTTCTCTGATATTGTAACATTCTGCCTTAATCTGTGTTCAATTACCCTTTCATAAAGCTTCATGGTGTGACACATGAGTTTTATTCCACGATAGTTTGAATAACTCTGGATATCACCTTTATTCTTATAGAGAGGTACTAAGGTACTTTTCCTTACTCATTTGTCATCTTTTTAGTTAGTCAGATCTTGTTAAAAAGGTTTGTCAGCCATCTTAAGCCTACCTCTCCTAAGCATCTCCATACCTCAATAGGAATTCCATCCGGGCCAACAGCTTTCCTTGACTTCATCCTCTTCAAGGCTTTTTTAACTTTAGATTCGCTAATTCTGTGCATATAATTATGATTCATATCCTGACACTGAATTGTAAGGTCATCCAAGTCTTGAGTAGAACTACCATTAAACAATTGTCAAAATACTCTCTCCATCTTTCTTTGATTTCTTCATCTCGAACTAAAACCTTCTGATCATCATCTTTGACGCACCTCACAGTACATAAGTCTGTAGTCTTTTTCTCCCTTATTCGAGCAATTCTATATATGTCCTTTTCAACCTCTTTGGTGTCCAACTTCTCATGCACTTCTTTTACATCTTTGTACACTGTAGCTCTTACATTCTGAACAGCTTTCTTAGCTATAGCTTATACCTCTCAAAACTCACTCCATCACAATTTTTCTTCAAATCTCTATAAGAGTCGTTTAATCTTAATGGCAGCTTTTACCTCTTCATTCCACCATGATGTGTCCTTACATGGTGGAGCATCACTCCGTGACTCACCAAGTACATCTTTAGCTACTTTTTTAATGCAGCTAGCAATTTTATTTCATGTTGTATTGGGATCATCTTGGGCTATCCAATCTGCTTTATGTACTACTCGATCTATAAAAACTCCTTGGTTACCTTCTTTTAGCCGCCGCCACCAATTAATCTTAGGATCTAACTTACGTTTAATCATTCTAAATCTCCTTCTAATCTGAACATTTAAAATTAAGAGTTTATGTTGGGTTACTACACTCTCACCCGGTATTACCTTACAATCCATAAAACAACCTCTATCTACTTTTCTAGTTAAAAAGAAATCTATTTGGCTCGCACTTGATCCACTTCTAAAAGTGATCAAGTCAGGCTCTCTCTTCCTAAACTAAGTATTCGCTAAGATCAAATCATATGACAAAGCAAAATCTAGAATTGAGTTTCCTGGTTCAATTCTCTCCCCAAAATCAAATCCTCCATGTAGACTATCAAACCTATAACGACTAGTTCCTACATGCCCATTGAGGTCACCGCCTATGAAAAGCTTTTCTCTAATGGGCATGCCTTGCACAATTTCATCTAAATCCTCCCAAAATTGACGCTTACTTGACTCATCAAGTCCTACTTAGGGTGCATAGACACTAATAATATTAAAAATCTCCCTACCCAAAATAAGTTTAACTAGTAAAATCCTATCACCCTTTCTCCTAACCTCCACTACATCTCAAGCAATTGTTTATCTATGATCACACCCACCCATTACGATTTCTATCTTTACCAGTATACCAAAGTTTATAACCCCAAGGCTCTATAATTCTAGCTTTTTCACCTACCCACTTAGTTTCCTGCACACACAAAATACTAACAATCCGTTTAATCATAGCATCAACTAACTCTGCTAATCTACCTGTAAGAGAACCTACGTTCCATGATGCTAACCTAATCGTATATTCATGAGCTAAATTCTTAACCCTTAATCGCTCATAAAAGTGTGAGAACCTTTGCTCATTTGACACCACATCCGGGCTCCGATGTGGCGCGTCGTTTCTGGACGACGACCTAGCAACCCTTGCCCACTTTTCACTACACCCGGGCTCCGATGTAGCGCGTCGCTCAGTAGGGAACGCCCCAACGAAATTTAGTTCTTGGTTCATGTTCATAGTATGTGACAATGTTTTACGTTGGCTGTCACAGGCCTACCACAACCCTTCTCCTTTATCCTGACTTGGGACAAATAGTGGACGATGCACTGGCAGAGTTATGTTATTGTGTTTATATGTTGTAGTTAAATTGTTAATTTAGGTTATATGTTGTAATTAATATTTTCGTGTTATTGTGTTTATAGCAATGGAAATGAAGGTAGTTCAAGTGTAGTATAAGATGATCATACTCCTCTTTGGAGGAATGATACGAAATTGGAAAAAAAAAGGAGGAAATTGGCGATGGAACTGTAGTTCTTTTGACAATAGTATGTTGTTTAACTTGGTGGATATTTTATAATATGATAATAGTATGTTGATATTGACTGTGATTTTAATATTTTATAAATTTATCTATATATAATAATAAAAGAAATGCTTGTCGTATCCCTGTATCTAATTTTTTTGTATTTTTCCGTATCTCGTATCCGTGTCCGTGTCATATCTATGTTCTGTACCCGTGTCCGTGCAATATAGGCTGTCCCTTTCTTGAGTTCCTTGTGAGCACTTTGTTGGTTTGTTCTTACTGTCATGCGTTAAAATGTTTCTAAGATTAAATAAAATCTTTTTCTTGCTGTGATATATCCCAAAAAAAAAAAAAAAAATCTTATTCTTGCTGGCATATATCAAATAGCCTATATTGTTATTTTGCTGTAATCAGTCACTAAGTGATTGCTTCAACCTTAAAACGCTTCAAGAATCATGATGCTCTGTTTTGAGTTAGTCCAGTTATTTGTCATGCTCTGTGTTGAGTTAGTCCGGTTATTTGTCTTGAATTTTGCTTAATTAATTAATTGATTTTGTTCTAAACAAAGATGCATTATCATATGCGCTTGCTCTTTTTTTTATGTTAGTGTTTGTGTCAGATTCCCCCATTTCCCAATATATACAAATTAGCTACGTCCTGTGTCCATGTCGTGTCCCATGTCCTGGTCTTTGTGCTTCCTAGCTTATACACCACCACGTGGTAGTCTTACCATGGAGGGAAATTGACACTCAAAACCTAGAAGATCCATCGATCACAAGGATATGTTGCCCCCTGAAATATATATCATGGAAAGAGAATTATACTATTCAACATAAACAGTGAGGGAATTGGTCTCTTATGGTTTTGTGTTTAATAATTTACCCCCCAAAGTTGCAGCCTTTAGAAGGTAATACGTAAGCAGTAACCCATTAGTTATAGTAATCGTGATAATTTTTAGTGGGTGTCATACTTCATATTATTATGTTGATAGCATATATTTGGTGTTTTTTGCAGTATCTCAAATCGAACATGGGGTCCTATATTTGGTCAATGAAGATGATCCTAGAATCACAGTGTTGATGGATTGTGAAGGATTATCACCAATCAGATTTCCCATGCAAATGCTGAAATCTTGTGCCAGTATTTTACAAGATCATTATCCAAATCGCCTTGCAGTTTTATTTGTTGTACGACTTCCTCCAGTGTCCCGAGTTATTACCCAGACTTTTATGAAAGTAAGACTCCATTTAGTCAACGCATCTTTTCTTTTATCATGCCACCTTCTTGCAAATCGTGAGATGTCTAACATGAATAATTAGAATTAGTGAGTCTATATTATTGTACAGTGTTAGGCAAAATGGAAGTCACAACTCTTTATCTTTTATTGTTTTAATTATTTCTTCACTAGGTCTTATGTTAGTTCTATGCGTTATTAATTTATTTTAATTTGCTTTGTCATATATGAGCTGAGCCTCCTATTTTTTAGTTCCTTCTTTTTTCTTGTAAACTTTCATAAGTTTTTTCTACTTAGAACTTAAGATCTGTGTGACTTTTTTATTCAGTCCGATGACTATATCTTTGTTCCATCAATTTAGTTGCTGTTTTTTTTTTTTGATAAATTACATTTTTCATTAGTCTTTTTCGAGGACGACGTCTCATTCAAGTATTGTTTTCCTTCCCTCATAGGTGGTTATAAATATTTCAGTTCTAAAATTTTACATCATAGATTGAGATAATACTCCTAATTTTCTATATATTTTTTTAAAAAAAATTTTAAGCACTCTCTTTTTCAAAATTTGTTTTACCCACCAATGTGACTATTGTTGAATGCTGATTTTGTGAGTTTTCTATGAGTGAAGCGTGGTCCCTGCTTGTCATTAATAAGGTTTTTAACAGAAACATCTCCTTTAAGGATTGTATCGGCTTTTGGATAATGCATCAGGTTCTGAAGCCAGTGACACGGCAGAAACTACGTATCGAAGGACAAACATACCACAAGGTTCTATCTGAATTCCTTCAGAGTGTACCTGCATTTCTTGGTGGAAAATGCACGTGTCCGAAGTGTGAGATGCTTCTCACCGGCAAAACAAGGGACCATTCTATGGAGGAGACAAGCAGCAACCAAGAGATGACAAGTGATTGCTCAATGAGTTATGCGCCATCTTCCGATGAATATATGGTCACTGAAAATTTCAGTCATAGCTGCGAACATTGCTTGAGAGCTGCTGTCGTGGGCGTCCTCATGCTGTGGATTATCGTTGCTTTTCTTGCCGGAACGTATGATCCAAATTTCTCCATGTGAAGTTCTTCAGTCTCCACTGTATCTCGAATTTGTGTTTACTATAGGAATTAGAAAGTTTTCCCTATGCTGAAAGTTAACCTATGTTTATATAAGCAACATCCATTATCATTGTTGCCTTGTGTGTAGTAGATTGTTCTTATGGCACGTTCTTGATCACTAGTTAGAAGTGCTTACTTGTATTAGGATGCTTTATATTGGATTTTTTTTGCCCCCTATTATTTGATGAAGGTGAAAATTTTCATGTATGTGCGATGGTGTAAAGTGAGTTGCATACTTCATGGATTATACGGTAAATAATTAGAGTTCTCAATGCCTCAGCTTCTCTTTGAGATGGAAGGGCGACAAAATTACAAAAGTTTGTATTTAATGAAGCTTTTAGTGGGCATTAATGATTTCTGTTTTTTTATTTTTTCTTGTGGATTGTATTTGCTCTTTCCAAGGTTTTCTCTGAAGGAATCATTTCGTTCGGAGTTGGGAAATGCAATTAGCCAGCTGGAAATGCGATTTGATGTTCTGATATTTCCAGTAAGGCGTGAGGAGAGCCTCATCTCGAAAGAATAGCTTTTTTAAGTAGAGTTGCTTAAATATTTATATAACCAAGATCATTGCTCATGTCTAACCGATGTAGGACTATTTGTTTGTACAAATCCTAACAATACCTTCTCAAACAAAGAGTTCCCTGTAAGCTCATCTTTACATCTAGAAGATCATATGTTCTATCAAGATCATCTTCACTGTGTTGGTTGTACATGCTTTACGTGAAGCATGCAACCTGTTACTCCTCTTTACTGCGTTGGAGATCGGCTCGTCTTACGTGGAGCAGCGAATTAGCTTCATAGCAGTCTATACTACACCTTTTGCGCCTTAGGAATCGGGCAGCACTCACACACACGACTAAGTTCGAGGCATGACTCTGATATCATTTGTAATAACTTAGGGTACTATTATAAAAGACTAGCCTTCTAGACGAAGTTGCTCAAATTTTTATATACGTAAGACCATCTCCATGTCTAGCCGATGTGTGACTATTTGTTCGTACAAATCCCAACACAAGCTTCCAAGATGTCCAGAGTCTATGCATGGGGTCTCTTTCGCTCCACGTTCCACAGATCAGTAAACTGGTTCGTCGATCCATCAGAATCATATGTGCATTCATTTTAAGAATGAGTGCTGCAAGTGTGCTGGGCTGGGTGAGCATTTGGACCAGAGCAATAGACAGTTTGTGACTAATCAGTGCACTATCTTATGAGTGGAGAAAACCTGTTTTTCTCATTGACAATCCAACCTTGGGATCAGGGGAAAAAAGACCCGTTTTTCTCATTGACAGTCCCGACAGTGGGATCAGTGAGTCAAATTTCAAGTTCTGCACAGTTGTGCCACATGAACTCTCGACTTCAATCTGGGGCCTCCAGGCCTCAGTTGTTAAAAAGCAGAATGTTTGATAAGTGGCTTGGTTAGTGCTGTTTAGAGATGAGAATGGACTTACGCATGGGCCCTCATTGGACATGTTCAATAGAAATTTTTCTGTAAAAGAATGAGAAAAATTCATATTCCTATAGAAAAATTTCTATTGGACATGTCGTCCATTCTCATCGCTGGTGCTGTAACTTTCAAAATTATGCTTTTGCACGGGTTGTGTTTCTCTGCTGCTCAATAGCTCTAACCCTGCCCGCCACCAACTCCTAAAATTGGAAGAAAATTCATGCATTTTCTTCACGCCTCTTCAATGGATCTTGTGTCACTCCACCACTCAAATTTTGTCGGCGGATTGCATAAATTGGAGCACACAAAAAACACATAAAAATAAGAATAGTACTAGCAGTAGAATGACACAGACACTGCACTTGCTCAAATTGTTTTCATCATATTATAAGATTTTATAGAGATCAATTGAAAATTCTTGGACTGGAAAGTATAGAATGTTTGCATCAGAGTGTGTCATTAGCTGAATTGAGTACATGATGAAATTTAAGTGCATTGCATCACTGGATGCAGACTTTAGCCCTTCATCAGCCTGGAAGGATACCCAGCCCCCTCAGTGGAGATCCCAGAGGATCCCCACTAACCCACTCTCAGTGTGAGAAAAAGTTGTAGCTAAATTTGTTTTTTTTGTAATAATTTTATTACTTCCTGTGTCTGTGTGCACCAATTAGTGAGAGGATGTGTGGAGAAAGCTAAGTGAGGTATCATCTAAGCTTAAAGGAAGGGATCTGTACTGTAACTTATTCTTGGATTGAACCAAATGTAGATCAGAACTAAGAGAAATTAAGTGGTGTACAGGTGAGCATCTGGGCCTAATGGGACTGAAGGATAGCTCCTGGACATCGAGAAAGGTCGTCCGCGGTAGCGATTTTATAATTTCAGAATTTTAGTGCAGTGACAGAAATTTAAGATTATTTTTATCACACCAGAAGTTAATTTGCATGAATTCAAAACAGGAGCTAACAGACTTGACCAAAAAGTAACATCTAAAAGTAAATCACCTTTTTTAAAAGTATCAGTTTCACTTTTACTTTTAGATTGTAATCCATACTATTACTAACTAGCGAACTCTTGTTGAATTTTTTGACAATAAACTTTTTCAAAAATATTAGTTTCACCTTTACATTGCAATCCATGTTATTAGTAACTAATTCTTGTTGAATTTTTAATCGTGTAGCAAGAGTTAATTAGTATTGGTACATACACACATGCGTGTATATATTTGAAATTCATTCGGGTATTCGAAACCGTTTAGTGCACCTTAATTAATCTCGTGAGATCTGTACCTCCTGAAAGTTTTTCTACACAGATCATGAAAATAAATTTTCTGGGACAAATGTCCACCAAGCAATTCGAATCGGCGGCTAAATAAAAATCAAACACGCCATCTAATCAGTGGAGCGCCCACTCGGCCACTGTGTTTGTAAAATCAACATTCAATAAAGACAAGTGTATGGTGGGCCCTAGTACCGGCCGCCACCGTTTTGGTCAAACTTGTCTCTTGATAACCCCTTTGACTCCTCGAGCTCTTGCAGTCTCACTATAAAAAACCCTCGTCTTCCTATTTCATTTCATTTCATGCATGTCAACCTTATCAAACTAACACTACCACTACTCTAAAACCAAGTAGCTTATCACCATGGCCGTCACTCCTCCTCTTTCAACCAACCCACTAACCCTACCCGTACCCGACCACACCCGCTCCCTCTTCCTCTCCCGCCTCTCCTCCGCCCTCCGCACCGCCCTCGCCTGCACCCTCGTTGGCGCCGCCACCCTCTACACCCCCTCCATCCTCCGCCACAACCACCACCTCCTCAAATTCCCCGCCTTCTCCTACGTCACCGCCGTCCTCATCCTCTCTGACTCCGCCACCCTCGGCGACTCCCTGCGCGGCGCCGCGCAGGCCGTCTACGCGACCGTCCTCGGCCTGCTCCCCGCCATGCTGACCATGTACGCGGTGCGCCCCGCGGGGGTCTCGCCCGCCACCGCCGCGGTGGCTGTGGCTGTCAGCTCGTTCGTGGTGGTGGTGTCTGACTCCGGGCTGACCACCACGAGGGTGGCGCTGGGGCAGATTGTTTTGGTCTTCGTGGCATCTTTCGATTCCAAGCCGGCCGGGCACGGCCACGAGAGCCCCGTGCTGCGTCTGTTGCCCGTGGCAGTCAGCACGGCGGTCGGAGTGGTGGCAGCGGTTCTGGCGCTAGTGGTGCCCTATCCTAGACTTGCTTGCTATGAGGTAACTAATTAGTTTGTGATCATGCAATTAATTAAGTATACACCAAAACAAAATTCTTTAAGCATACATAGATGTACGTACACATCTACTATTTTCTTAACGACTGTGATTCAATTAATATATAACTGTTATTTTATTATTTCTATACACAAAATTACAATTGTTGATGATAATGCAGCACATTATCATTTGGAATAAGGTGTATTTATTTTTGAGTTAAAACAGAATCACTCTTTGAACAATGACAACGACAATATATAGTGAAATATGAGCTGAATGTGTATTTATTTTGCTAGGCAAGGAAGAAAAGCAAGTTGTACAGTGATATAGCAAGGGAGAGGCTGAGGCTCTTTCTGAATGCATACTGTGCTGATAACAGCAGTTGCATGGCTGCTTCAATCTCTCAGGCCAAATCCTTGGGCCGCACCTCCACTAAGCTTCTTCAAAGTATAAGAGTCTTGCAGGTAACACTAACTGTTTGATTATTTGCTGACTAATCCTCACACTTAACACTTGATAATTAAATATTTAATAAAATAAAATAAGGTAAAATAAAAAGATTTGTAAAGCGTGTGTTTGGCATTAGACAAGTATATCAATGATTTGAAAAGTGTTCCATTAGAGAAGTAGGGATTTAGAAAGCAAACTAGCCGTTTCACTTTCGGCGGAAATTGAATATAAAGAGATTCTCTCAAGCTACTTCAGTATTTTTTTTTTCTTTTTCTTTTTCAAATGATTTTCTTTTCTTGAAGAAAAAAGTTGATTAAAAAAAAATTAGCCCCTAATGGAGGATTACATCGTTTTTCAGTGCTTTTAACCGTTTTCTCTATTTACTTTTCCTTTTCCTTTTTCTTTAATTCCACTCTGATTCAACTTTCTATTTCTCTAATTTGCTCAGAATAAGAAATTATTTTCTACCTTCTTTAAATTTTTTCCCCCACACAAAAAAGTTACAGTAACAGCAATATCTATTTTATTTAAATAAATATATATTTGTAATATCTATGCCCCTTAATTCAAGTGGTTGTTTGGTTTGAACTACATGCAACTCGAACTATAATTAGAACTATATGCAACTCGAATTACACTAAAAACAGACTGTTAGGTTAATGTTCACTATAGTTGAAGTTGCATATAATTCCAACCATATTCATCTAAACAATCTCTAAATATTAGCTACTTCTCACTTCTTGTCAAATTAATTTCTTTTTAAACTCCTAATGTAATGACTTAATTTGTTCAACAGGGACCCATGCAGTGGGAGACACCTCCATTCAAATTCTTACCTCCCTACAACAGAGCACCAGCTGACAAACTCCAAGCAATAGAAACATCCTTAAAAGGCATGGAACTTGCCCTAGCTTCCACCACTTCAGTTCCCAAAACAATTAAACTAGACCAATTACAGCTCAAAGATGATGACATCCTCACCCTCCAACATCAAATAAGCATCAAACTGAAACAAGAAATCAACTCCAAGGCTGAAAGTACTGACTATTGTACTACACTTGACAAAACTCTTCAATGCTTCCAAATTCTTCTCCCAAATCCCCAGGACCTCCCACCCCTCTTCTTCCTCTTCTGCATGAAGCTCCTCTTTGACGACGCTGAAACCCAAACCCCTCCCCCATTACTAGCACAGGAGAGCAAGCCCAACTCATGCGAAGATCAAGAAGACCAACAAACAACTAAGAAACCACCAGGCTTCATTTGGTCTACAAATCTAACCACCAAGAAACTTCTCATTGCCTTTAAGTGCTCCCTCACCCTGGCCCTCGCCGTCTTCCTCGGCCTCCTCTTCAGCAAAGAAAACGGGTACTGGTCCGGCCTCACCGTCGCCATCACATTCTCACCGTCCAGTGACTCAACGTTCCGGCTGGCCACCACCCGGGCCCACGGCACCGCCATCGGGTCCGTCTTCGGCGTCTTTGGGTCTCTAATCTCCCAACGCCTAATGGAGGTCCGGCTACTCTCCCTCGTCCCGTGGCTCATCTTCACCAGCTTTCTGCAGCGCAGCCGGATGTACGGGCAGCCGGGCGCGGTCGCGGCCGCGCTCTCGGCCATGATCATTGTCGGCCGGAGAGACTACGGGTCCCCGATAATGTTCACCATCAACAGGCTGACAGAGACTTACATTGGATTGTGCTGCGCGGTCATGGTCGAGATCCTGCTGCAGCCTGCACGGGCTTCGACTGTGGCGAGGGGACGGCTGTCGGAGAGCCTGAAAACTGTTCGTGAGTGCGTGGGGTCGATGACGAGCCCTGCAGACTTGAAGGAGAAGGAGAAGAAGCTGAAGGCAACTGTGAGAGAACTGAGGAAGTGTGTTCAAGAGGCTGAGTTGGAGCCAAACCTTTGGTTCTTGCCGTTCCCAGTTGCCTGCTACAACAAGCTCCATGGCTCTCTCGCAAAGATGGGGGACTTTCTGCTATTTTTGTTTCATGGCATGGAGATGTTGACCCAAGAGTACTCCTGTGAGATTGAGGAGAGTTTGATCATGGAAGAGTTGGACCAATGCAAGGAGTTGATTGGTGATTCATTGAAGTGCTTGGAAGACGTCATGCAAGTCAAATCACTTGAAAGGCTAGAGAAAGAGTTGTGGGCTAGGAAAGGGACCATGGGCCATGACGTCGAGGCAGGAAAAGGCCCAAGCCCATTTGGGCATTGGGCCTTGAGTGAGAAGGTAGTTCTTGATTCTTTGCTTCAACAGTCGAGGGAAGTGTTGGAGAGGGTTGATGATGAGAATGTGGGTGGGGAGTTGAAGCGTCAGTTGGTGCTTTGCTTTGCTACCATTGGATTTTGTGTTGGAGGGTTGATGAGAGAGATGAGGGAGATTGAGAAGGGGGTGCTTGAACTTGTGCAGTGGGAGAACCCATCTACTTATGTTAATTTGTATGAAATTTCTGGTAAAAAAAAGAGATCTCAACCTGTTAGTTGTTTACCTTCATATATGTGTCTTTTTCTCATTTATGAATTACTGAATTAATAAGGTGTCTTTTGACAATTTTTGACAATTTTGTAATTAGAAATACAGTTTTTGTCCTTTAAAAGGTTTAACTTTAAACAATTAGCTAACTCGGTTTTGGGCTCGGCCGAATTAAGAACCTTTTCCCGTCCAAGTGCTACAATGTACCTGAATGTACTATTATTATATGCCTTTTTGCACGCTCTTGCGGATTGCATTGGTACAATATTGGCTCCAAGAGCGCGATGTATTTGCTCTCTCTCAATAAAGTAATCTATTTGGAAGTATACTTTACACTATGGTGGCCTGCGTCACGCATTTCTTCTCAATTATTGCCATCTCAACAATTCTGTGCATGTTTGGATTTAACTAATAGGATTAGTTCCCCATTATCGATCGCTCGATTATTTAGATAGATGCAAATCATTCAATGTTAATTTCAGTGGATCGATAGATACTAATGCAAAGAAACCTTTGCTTCAGTCTAATGTAGGAAATCAAGGTAAAAGCAAACCAGCAGGTGTCGACAACCAAACTCGGCTATCGACAACCAAACTGTACAAGGTATTTTCTGAGAGTTGGGGTTTTATAGTCTGTCGACAGGCTGGCTTAGCTGTTGAAAGTGGAAGGCCCATCTGTGAATCCGACTCTGAATATGATTCAGTTTTCAATTTTGCATTGAACTCCGAATTTATTTTGTTTTTCTTTTGTTTGATTAGGTTTCTTAATTAGATTAGTACTCTTCTTTTATTGTCTATATAAGGTTATTGTATTTTAGGTTTTTGTATTCAAGTTTTAATCATCGATAAAATTGAGTTTCTCTTTTCAATTGCTCGTGGATTAGGGTTATTTATCCTTTGCTCGTGGATTTGAGTGTTCTATCCTACTTGAAGGTATCCTTTAGGGTTCATTGGCGCTAGAATGAGATCTAATCGGCGTTGTGCGCTTTCTTGTCTGCGTCAAATGGTATCAGAGTTTCGACTACTTTCTGGTGATGGCAGGAGACGACGATGGATTGCAAGATCTTTTCATAAGGATGAGCACCGTTGAAGGGGATATCAGTGCTATCAAGTCAACCTTAGACAATATGGTTGATCGGCTAAAAGTAAATGCAAGAATAAGTGAAAAGAGTGCGGGTCGATGTTACTGCTTTTGCGATTCTTCCGTAGTAGCGAAGTGGCTATACGAGTTGTATCCACAAGGAGGGAGAGCGATGAAAGCTTGATGCGGCTTCTTTGTTCAAGAAAAGAGAAAATTCTTTGTTTTTAAATAAAGATTGGAAAATGAAAACAAGTTGGTTTCAAGAATTGTTTGAAAATGATTTGGTGGTTTGTAAAGTTGGATTTTCTTAATGATAAAAACGCATGGCTAACTTTCTACTAATTGCTCCCACTAATCTCTAACTTCTTGAAGATGTAGCCTCACGATGAATCATAAGCAAGTAAAATCTTTATACAAAGGAACCATTCACATTGGGAATGAATGAAAGTCCTTCCTTTAACTTAGCTTTACACGACAAAAACTTAGACATTCCCTTATCAAGATCCAATAAAAGTTGAGAATAAGGGAAGACACAAGTGCACTAATGGTATCGGCAAAGTTAAAAGGAAAATCTTTAATTTACAACAACAAATAAAGTACACAACTCATAGATCATCAAAAACCATTAAGCAAGAAATATAAGAAAGTAATACTTGTAGGTAAGTTAGAGTTAGAACCCTCGTCTTAAGATGCCATAGCTCTCGTTTGCACAAGGCTTAGTTGACACTATTGACTCATTTGGGTTTATCAAGCAAGTTGTTAGAGATTAGTGGGTTAGTAGTTAGTTAGCCATGCTATGGAAGAGTTAGTTAGACATGATAGTAAAAAAAATAACAAAAGAAAAGGGGTAAAGAGAAAGGGAGTTACACTACAAGAAAGCAAAAAAAAGAAGTGAAGAGGAAGGAAGTTTCACTACAACAAGGAAGTAAAAGTAAATGACAAAGACAAGTAAATGGAAAGAAAAAAGAGAAGTAGTTACTTGTATTAGCTTGTCACCTTCAAATACAACCTTCACACAGTCTCTCTCTCTTTCACTCTAATGGCTAAAACTAAAACTAGAAGAGGAAAGAAACTAAAACAATTACAATCCTAAAAATAAGATTACAATAATACTCTAACTCTGGATATCTCGCAACTGAAACCCCTGGGGAGGTATTTATAGGCACCAGGGGAAAAGGGGCCAAGGGGTGACCCGTGGCCCAAAGTGCAGGCGCGCGCGCGCCTGGTTTCGGACAGTGCGTCGCCCAGTCTGTCCCCTGTTCACTTGACCTCCTAGATTCGTGATTTGATGCCCTGTGCTGACAAAAT
This sequence comes from Agave tequilana, assembly GCA_038442645.1. Taxonomy (NCBI): domain Eukaryota; kingdom Viridiplantae; phylum Streptophyta; class Magnoliopsida; order Asparagales; family Asparagaceae; genus Agave; species Agave tequilana. The sequence goes on from JAVJIF010008397.1 coordinate 118,982, forward strand.
CTCCTCCCTAAAGTCAATGGCTACTTGGTAGGCATTTAATCACCCATTAAATGGTGATTTAGGGTCTTCTTCTTCATTTGCACACCATGGACATAGGATCAAGCAAGCAAGGTTTTATTAGCAGAATTTTATATAAAATAAATATGAGAATGTGAAAAAAATTATGCAAAATTGGAGACTAATCACCCCCCCACACTTATTTTTTTGCTCGTCTCGAGCAAAATAAAAATAAGAAAATTATTACACCACTTTCGCAGGTGATGCGATTGCACTGAGGCTTCCCCTAGAGGAGGAGTGGTCTCCTGAGGGTTTTCAGCGGATTGCACCCACAAAATCCAGTAAGTAAAGAATGTTGGCCCAAAGGCCTTCTGTTGGCCCAAAGGCCATTAGCCCTATATCTTGATGGATATTTTGATGATAACAAACCATATCTAGTTATGTATTTAACAATATTTGTTTAAAAGCATTTCAGGTTAAAACAGGTTGATTTGACGGCTCCACAATCAAGACTCACAAGTTTGGAGTTCGCCAAAGATTTGCATTCCCAAGCCAAGCACAATAGAGAGCTTCGGGAACAAGACGATGAAGTAAAGACCAAGTCAAGATCAAGACTATGAAGAACACCAAGATTTGTTTTGTATTTTTTCATTTTAGATATTTTGTCAAAACCTAGATGTTAGAAGTAGAGTTATGGGATTACCACCTACACACACATTTTAATTTGGTTCATGACTTCAAAAAGATTTTTAATTTCTATTTTCAGTTTAGAGTTAACATGTTAAGTTTTTGGAAAATAGTTTAAGGTGTTGGAAAAACATTTATTTGGAAAAACAAGTTTTATCAAAGAAGTTTTTATAAAAATGTTTCAAACTTGTTAGAGTAGTGACATAGGCTCACACTCTAAGTTTTACAAGATACAAAACTTCAAACCTAGACCAAATCCAAAAACCCATGTTTCAGGTTTCTGGAAGTTCTGATTTTTCAGAACTGACAGAATCCGGTCGACCGTCCCGGTCGACCGGCGCGCACAATTCTGTGCATGTTGTGTCAGTCGACCGTCTCGGTCGACCGAGCACTGTGCAGTGCTCTCGGGTTGTTTGGGTCGACCGGGCGGTCGACCGTAGATCCGCAACGGTCTGATTTTTGACCGTTGGCGGTCGACCGTCCCGGTCGACCGGCTGCTGTCAGATTTTCTAACAGACTCCAACAGCTCTATTTTCTGACAGATTTTCTTTTGGGATTTGATCCCAACGGATCTCTGAAGGTGTTTTTGACCCCTATAAATAGGAGGTCACTTCAAGATGATAACACAATAATTAAGATCATTTTTACAAGAGATTTTCAAAAGATTTACAAGTTTTCAAAAGGCTTTCATTTAGAAAAGATTTTCTCTCCAAAAGCCCTAAATTTCTAGACACCCATTTGAAGTCTTTACCTCTACTTCTCTCTAGCTTTTGCACTACACAATCCCATAATTCTTCATCTACATATTGGTTCTAGGATTGTGCAAGTGAGCGATTTTTGATCAAGTGTGATCATCTTCTTATTGAGTGAAGTTGTAGAGGCATCGGCCTCAAGGCGAGCTAGTGTGCTCCGGATGGTGTTGCGACATCACGAGAGATAGGACAAGTGTGTCCTTGTATTGGTGGTCCAGTGGGATCTTCAATAGTGGAAATCCTTCAAGTGTGAAGGCGGGGACGTAGAGCGTGGCTCGAACCTCGGAAACATATCTGCGTGTTTGCGTTTGCTCAAATCTCTCTAAACTCAACTCCTTTATTTTCTTGCACTATAAATTGCTTTATTTATTGCAAGTCTTTTATTTGAGCTAATTGTGTTAGTTAAATTTTAAATTCCGCATTTGTGCCATTTACATATAGCCATCACCTATTCACCCCCCCTCTAGGTGATTTCAATTGGTATCAGAGCCTAACCCTAGTATTTGGTTTAACCACCTTAGGGAGATCCTTGTTATTGGCTATACTATTTGTTGCATTCTTCATATTTTGTGCATTTTACTATTCATCTATGGCTTCACTTGATTTTTCTAGCATCAAGTCCCCACCTAAATTTGATGGCTTGAACTTCCCCATTTGGAAGGTCAAGATGAACCTCTTCCTTAAGTCCCTAGGAGTTAGGGTAGTTAGGACCATAACTAAAGAATTTGTAGAGCCTCTCACCGATGAGAGATCATGGTCCGAGGACACTACCAAGGACTATGAGGCTAATGCTAGGGCTCAATATGCTTTAACCCAAGCCCTTAATGAAGATGACCTCTCACGCATTATTAACTGTAAATCTGCATATGAAGTATGAAATGTTTTAATTGTGACTCATAAGGGAACGTCACAAGTCAAGAGATCCAAGATTGACTTGCTACATTCTCAATATGAGAATTTTTATATGCTTGAAAGTGAGATTATTGATGACATGCTCACTCGTTTCACCAAGATCACTAATGCTTTATCTTCTCTAGGTGACACGATCGACAATGACCAAAAGATTCGCAAGGTCATTAGAGCTCTTCCCAAAGCTTGGGAAGTCAAGGCGACCACTCTCAAAGAGCTTAACGATCGGGAGGAGATGGACTTCTCCGGCTTCATCGGTAATCTCAAAACCCATGAGATGGAGATGAAGGTAAGAGAAGAAAGGGAGGCACCCAAGAAGAAAACAATCGCCTTCAAAGCCACTCCAACCACTATTGAAGAGGACGACTCATCGGAGGATTGCGATGAGAACTTTCCCATGCTTATCCGGAAGGTAGGCAAAATGTTTTACAGGAAAGGGAGGCAAAGCAACTTCCGAAGAGGGAAACCTCAAGGAAGGTTTGAAAAGAAGAGAGAAGAACCCGGTCCTTGCTTCCATTGCAAGAAGATCGGACATCTCATAGCGGATTGCCCCGCTCTCCAAGCAACCACCTCCAAGCATGCACCAAAGAAGAAAAAGGCTATGGTAGCAACGTGGGATGACACGGAGTCGGAATCCGAAGAGGAGAACGACGCCGCTCATATGTGCTTCATGGCACAAGGTGAGGATGCTTCTAAGGTAACCTTTGATAACACTTTAGAAGATGATGATCTTACAATGGATGAACTTGCACATTTTTTCGAAGAGTTACAACATAGATATGAGATCTCTCAATCTCATAATAAAAAATTGAAAAAGGAAAATGATATTTTAAAGAATAAACTTGATACTTGTCTTAATGAGAAGAATGTTTTATCTATTGCTTTTGAAAAATTGAAAAATGACTTTGATAAATATAAATTGGCTTATAAAGGAAAAACCCCCATGGTTTCTTGTAATAAAAATGAATTTGTGGAAATTCAAAAACGTGTTGAAAATTTGGATAACACTTTAAAGAAGTGTGCTTTTGATCTTAATAAATTTACATCTAGATTTCCTAAGGGAGTAACCCAAGGGAAACATACACACCATGCTCATGCACGTAAACATGCACACACACATAAACATGCATACATGTATGGTAGTGGTAGAATTTACATTTGCACGCATTGTGGCCGCAAAGGCCATTTAGAAAAATTTTGTTTTGCTAAGCATAATGTACATAACAAACATGTTTGGGTTCGCCCCGGTACTAACCCTATAGGACCCAAGAAAATTTGGGTACCAAAAGACCCTCCTATTTTAGTTGATACAGGTGGATCTACTTCCTCCAAGACGTAGGGGGAAACGGTGCCCGGGTGGTGGATGCAACAAAGCCCAAAGATCACATCAAGCTTGCATCGCTATCATGGAGGCACCTATATTTTGGAGATTGCCTATGTTCGGTAACTTCTCCATTTAAAAGTTTAATTTTTTTTTGTTGTTTGATATATATACAAATGTATAGAAGTGTTAGCTTATTTTTGTGCTCTATAGACATATGCTAATGTAGAGTTACATTTCTATCTCAATTGTGTATATGCCATATTTTTTGTTTGATATCTTTTGTGAATGTCCACATATCTAGTCTTCATGATATATCTATGTACACATCGTATTTCAAAAACTAAAAATTAATTTTTTTGTAAAAATTTTCATATTTAAAGCAAATACCTTAGAGATGGCAATTGCGCACCTCAACTCATTCAAGAGGAATCAAGAGGATGAAGTTCAGAACCCGTCACTAGGTATTCGGCTTCAACATCTCTAAAACTCTGTATTATATATGAAAAATCAAAATAAAATATCTAGTATGTAATTTTGGTTGATAAGTTGACTTAATGAAGATTAAAACATGTTATTTGTATAATTATATTATCCTTGTATTTAATTAAAATTTTCCTTAAAATTTTTTTCTGGCTGTTGCTGCAGACTGTCTTTCAGGCAAAGACGGTCGATCGTAAATAGGCGCGGTCGACCGATTTTGCCTGAAATATATTGCCTTTATTTTTTATCTGCTATCGGTCGACCGTCCTTAGACCCGGTCGACCGCTGCAAGTTTGCAGAACTCTCGGGATCCTTGGGTCGACCGATCGGTCGACCGTTCTGAGATTTCAGAGCTCTCGGGTTTTCTGGGTCGACTGACCGGTCGACCGTTCGTCGATTTCAGCCCTAAACTGCTATTTATTTTCACTTTTTCTCTCTCTCTCTCTCTCTCACTCTTTCAGCCGACGAACCCACTTCCTCTCCTTCTCCAAAAATTTCTCTATCTCTCCAATCTCTCAATCATTTCAAAATCAATTTAAAACCCACCTCATACTCCATCTACAAGTGCTTGATCTTCAGTTTCAGGTCTTCTCATCCGCTGGATTCAAAGATTTTCAGGTTTTCTTGATCTAGGGTTTTGGATCTTCATCTCTCAGGTAAAAATCTGATTTTTCCCTCTGATCTTACTATCTAGCTTCTAGATCTTCCCTTATTTGTCATCATTTCTAGGTCTCTAGCTTTCTAGATCAAGCCCTAACCTAAAAATCATTTTTTTAAAAAAAAACATGTCTACATCTAAAAGAATTAGGACTGAGAAAGGTAAATCAGTAGCTCATACCTCTTCCCACACTCCAAAACCTAAAAGAACTTTTATAAATGAGCTTGCTGGAAACCGTTATATCAATCTTTCTAAGAGAAACATAATTTCGGGGAGATTTGTAGTTATCCAAGACTTTGAACATCTAGATATCCCCCGCATTTTGCAAAATAATTCCTTAAACGAGTTCTTAACCATTAAAGAACAAGTTTATACATCCCTCGTGCCTTATTTCTATGCCAATCTCTCTTTTGATGGAAACCGTATCTTCTCCAGAGTCCTAGGCAGGGACATTGACATAAGCATTGGTCAGTTCGCTGATATCCTACATCTCTCCCCTGGTGGAGCTGATATATATTCCCATGACCTTCATGATTATGAGTTTCCGGAGGGTGAGTCTGCACTCACCGCATCCACATTGATTCACGGGGATGACAACCCGGCTTGGTCAGGAACGAAGTTGTGAGCAGGTTCACTCTCACTTCCCAAGTCCTAGCCAAGATCATTTTCTATAACATTATCCCTAAATCTGGTGAATATAGCCATGCTAGGGGTCCTGTACCCTTGATTATCTATTGTCTCTTGCGAGGAATTAAGATCAATATTCCCCGTATCATAGCTTCCCACATGGCATCCGACCAGATTCGCATGTCCGGTAGGGGTTTACCCTTTGGCATGATTATCACCCGTCTTCTCAAATCTCTAGGCTTCGATCTTTCCTCTGAGACTTCTGATGATCCACAAATAGACATTGACGGAGTTCTATTGAAGAGGATGGAAGCTCAGTTGCGTCGTCACGCTCCTATGCAACCTCCTGTTCCTCCTCCTATTTTTCCTGGTCTTCATCTGCACCTGGGTCTTCTTCGGCCCCAGGGATATCTTCTGCTCCTGGCCTTGTCTTACCTTCAGATCTTCAGGCCATGATTTCTTCTGAGGTTCGCTCTCAGATTCAGGAGCACCAGTCTGGTTTGAGCAGCGAGAGGCAGCTCTTCGTATGGAGATGGAGGCCCGTTTCCGACAAGAGGACGCTTTCCGTGAGGAGATGAACTCTCGGATCCGAGGTATTCGTAACGATATGTCTTATTTTGCCGACTCCATGAGATTCATGGATACGTAATTTGAGGCTCTCTTTACGAAGTTCGACATGATTTCTCCTGATCCTACTTCTATTGCTCGTCCCCTTCCCTCCACCGGCCCTCCATTCCCTACCAGAGCTCCTTCTTCTGTTCCCCCACCTCGGCCTAAGGTGGTCGGCGTTGATCCAGAGGAGGCCGCTTCTTCTTCTTCTTCTTCTTCTTCAGAGGAAGACGATGATGGAGATAAGACCATGGCTGAAGGCGCTGCTGTGGAGAGCTCTTCAGAGGACGACGAGGATGATGACGACGATGAGGGCGACGATGCTGGTGGTGCCGAGTGATGAGAGTGACCTCCCCTTATTTGATGATGTCAAAAAGGGAGAGAGTTATTTGTTGAGAGAGACTCCATATTTTGTGTATATTTTTCTATTGTTGAACATCTTTATCTTGTATTTATGTTTGTGTGGACATGTACTTGTTTGGTTATGCTTTGTGGACATGTGTGTTTCATTTCTATTTTATGACATGAGTACTTTTATGACATGAGTATGTTTATCTAGCATGGATATATGTGTTATGGATGTATTGTGGATTATATCACCCACCATTTCTTTTGAGACTTGTCTATGCTTGAGCATATTTTTTTGTATATGCATGTGTTGAGGGGGAGCTTCACTTGAAGTCTCCACCCAAAATATTTGTGATAACTAAATATGTTTTGTCATCATCAAAAAGGGGGAGATTGTTGGCCCAAAGGCCATTAGCCCTATATCTTGATGGATATTTTGATGATAACAAACCATATCTAGTTATGTATTTAACAATATTTGTTTAAAAGCATTTCAGGTTAAAACAGGTTGATTTGACGGCTCCACAATCAAGACTCACAAGTTTGGAGTTCGCCAAAGATTTGCATTCCCAAGCCAAGCACAATAGAGAGCTTCGGGAACAAGACGATGAAGTAAAGACCAAGTCAAGATCAAGACTATGAAGAACACCAAGATTTGTTTTTGTATTTTTTTTTCATTTTAGATATTTTGTCAAAACCTAGATGTTAGAAGTAGAGTTATGGGACCACCTACACACACATTTTAATTTGGTTCATGACTTCAAAAAGATTTTTAATTTCTATTTTCAGTTTAGAGTTAACATGTTAAGTTTTTGGAAAATAGTTTAAGGTGTTGGAAAAACATTTATTTGGAAAAACAAGTTTTATCAAAGAAGTTTTTATAAAAATGTTTCAAACTTGTTAGAGTAGTGACATAGCTCACACTCTAAGTTTTACAAGATATAAAACTTCAAACCTAGACCAAATCCAAAAACCCATGTTTCAGGTTTCTGGAAGTTCTGATTTTTCAGAACTGACAGAATCCGGTCGACCGTCCCGGTCGACCGGCGCGCACAATTCTGTGCATGTTGTGTCAGTCGACCGTCTCGGTCGACCGAGCACTGTGCAGTGCTCTCGGATTGTTTGGGTCGACCAGGCGGTCGACCGTAGATCCCCAACGGTCTGATTTTTGACCGTTGGCGGTCGACCGTCCCGGTCGACCGGCTGCTGTCAGATTTTCTGACAGACTCCAACAGCTCTATTTTCTGACAGATTTTCTTTTGGGATTTGATCCCAACGGATCTCTGAAGGTGTTTTTGACCCCTATAAATAGGAGGTCACTTCAAGATGATAACACAATAATTAAGATCATTTTTACAAGAGATTTTCAAAAGATTTACAAGTTTTCAAAAGGCTTTCATTTAGAAAAGATTTTCTCTCCAAAAGCCCTAAATTTCTAGACACCCATTTGAAGTCTTTACCTCTACTTCTCTCTAGCTTTTGCACTACACAATCTCATAATTCTTCATCTACATATTGGTTCTAGGATTGTGCAAGTGAGCGATTTTTGATCAAGTGTGATCATCTTCTTATTGAGTGAAGTTGTAGAGGCATCGGCCTCAAGGCGAGCTAGTGTGCTCCGGGTGGTGTTGCGGCATCACGAGAGATAGGACAAGTGTGTCCTTGTATTGGTGGTCCAGTGGGATCTTCAATAGTGGAAATCCTTCAAGTGTGAAGGCGGGGACGTAGAGCGTGGCTCGAACCTCGGAAACATATCTGCGTGTTTGCGTTTGCTCAAATCTCTCTAAACTCAACTCCTTTATTTTCTTGCACTATAAATTGCTTTATTTATTGCAAGTCTTTTATTTGAGCTAATTGTGTTAGTTAAATTTTAAATTCCGCATTTGTGCCATTTACATATAGCCATCACCTATTCACCCCCCTCTAGGTGATTTCACCTTCCACTCTAGTTTTGATGATGATTAACTCATGTAGTTATGTTTACTAATAATCTTGTGTTGTTTAAGTTTCAGATCATTAACCAAGATATTAGTTGGTGATTAGCTTCAACAAGGTGTTTAGAAGCTTTTCATGATGATTCCAGGGCCAAAGCGTCAAGATCACACATTGCCTAGCCCATGGATGGAGTTTTGGAGCAAGTCAACTTGAAGATGAAGATCATCAAGAAGACTTAGTATCCATAGTTTAGATAGTGTGTTTTAGATCCATTTGTAAAGTTTAGTATAGTTGATATGCTCAAGTGCACAACACACAAAAAGATTTATGTTTTAGATTTGGTTTTCATGAATAGTAGATCAAAACAAGTTTACATGTTTTATATGTATAGTAGATGTATTCTAGTTATACATACATGGTTTAACTTGCTAGACAAACTTATTTTGATATCCCTATTCATGTATTGAAAAATCAAGTTTGATAAAAATACAAGTTTTGTTTTTGATAAAATTTGCAAGACTCAAAAATGAATTGATATGATTAATATATGTCTTGAAATTTTTATCACAAGTTTGTGTTTCCATATAAAATGATAAAACTATTTTTGGTGATTTTTAGAAGTGTTAAAAGATTTTTAGAAAAATATTTTACATTATTTTTCTGACCCAGATTTCTGTTCCAGGCTTCAATCAGTCGACTAGTCAACCTGACCTAGTCGACTTGGGTGAAGTCGGTCGACCGGGCCGGTCGACCGACGTGCACAAATCTGTGCACGTTTGGAGGCACTGGGACGGTCGACCGCTCGGGTCGACCGGAGCACTTATAGTGCTCTCTGTTTGTTTCGGTCGACCGGGCCGGTCGACCGCAGTTGCCCAACGGTCATATTTCCGACCGTTGGCGGTCGACCGGGCCGGTCGACCGTTGCCTGTCAGAGCTGCCAGCTCAGCTCTAACGGCTAGTTTTGTATTGGGGCTATATATACCCCATCTCTTCATAATTTTTGTACAAGTTTTTAAGGGCAAAAATTCCAGACCTTCTTAAGTGTTTTTTAAAGAGTTTTCAAAAGTGTTTTGGGCTTTAAACTTCCAATTTGATTTGTGTTTTGGGTTTTTGAAAAATCAAAGAAAATAGGAATTTGGGATATTTGTATTGGTTTTCATTCTCTATCTTTTACAAGAAGTTTTCCCAAGTATTTTCTTTGTTGCTTGTTTCTAAAAACACTTAGTTTTCCACACTTGAGCTATCACCTATCCTAATCTATTAGGATTATTTGTTTTGTGGAAAAGAGAGAAAAAGAGAAGTGTTTGAGGTTAAGCCTCTAAATTGTAAACCCTCCTTGCTTTTGTTGTATCCCTCTTTGGTAGAGGTTGATCGGAGTGGTATTGTGGTTGGATCCCTCTTCGGTAGAGGTGATTGTGTTTGTATTGGCTACGGGCCTTATCCCTCTTCGGTAGAGGTGGATTGTGGTTGTATAGCCTCGGTGGCTTTGTAAGGATTGAGAGAGGAGTTCGGTACTCCTATAGTGGATTGGAAATCCTACACGGTGGTGTAGGCGGGGATGTAGAGCTATGGGCTCGAACCTCGAAACATATCCGTGTGTTTGCGTTTGATCCAATATCTCTCAACTCTCTCTCTCATTTATTTGTGCAAAGCATCTTACATAACATCATATCATATTTGCTTGTGTTGAGCATAATTCATATCATACATATCTATTTGCTTGTGTTGTGCCTTGCATAATTCTCATTGCTATATCTTGTATATGCTTGGTTGTTTGTGTGTGCCTCACTTGTACCTAATCAACAAGAGCTTCACATAGCACCTCAACCCATTCAAGGGGAATCAAGAGGAGTTAGTCCAGAGCCCTTCACGGGGAATTCGGCTACACTTGTTGATTGTTCTAACTGTGTTGCAAAATTTGCATTAGCTTCCGCATTTAGCGCACTTAGTTTTGCATTTAGTTTTAGATTAGCACTAACACCTATTCACCCCCCCTCTAGGTGTTCCCTTTCAATTGGTATCAGAGTTAGTGCTCCTGATACTTAGGCTTAACATCCTAGGAGTGAGATCCTTGTTTGCTAATCTATTGTTTGCATTTGCTTGTTTTGCACTCATATAGTTTGCCATGGACTTCATGACCCCACCTAGCTTTGACCCTTCCAACATTGTTGTTTGGAAGTATAGGATGTCCATGTACCTAAAGACCCTAGGTTTGCATGTCTTTCTTGCGGCCACCAAGAAATGCTATCTTGGAGATCGCAATCATATAGGGGCTAATGCACAAACCCTAGAGGCCATTAGAAGCACATTACCTAAAGATTATCTTATGTGTGTTTCTAACATTGATTCCGCTTTTGTAGTGTGGAACAAATTGACAACAATCACCACCTCCGAGCTCCTATTGCCAAATCAACGGAGGAATCTAGTGGAGAATCCGATTCTCAATGCTTCATAGTCCAAGGGAATGACTCCCTTGAGGTACATTCGGAACCCCACTTAGATAATGATGATTGTGCTAGTTCTTCAAGTGATTATGTTGATCCCCATGCTTTGAATGAAGAACTATCTATTGTATGTGAAAAATTAATTGAAAAATATAATTTGTTGAAAAAGAAAAGTCTAGAAATTGAAAAAGAAAATAAGAGTTTACATTCTAGACTTGATGTTGTTTTGCAAGAGAAAGAGGAGATTGCTAATGAGTGGGATTCATTAAAATCTCAACTTGATCTTGCACTTAAAGAAAATAACTTTTTGAATAATAAAAATGATTGCCATGCTATTTTGAAGAAAAATGAAAACTTATCTTCAAAAATTGATTTTGTTTTAAAAGAGAATGTTGATTTGAAAAATAAAATTATTTCCATTTCAAATGATTTAGATGTGTGTTTAAAGAAAAATGTTGTTTTGAAAAATAAAATTGATGCACATGTTTGCCATGCTAGTGTAGCTTCTTCATCTAGTCTACCTAATGCATGTACCTCTTCTTCTAAGATTAATGATGATATTTGTATGTTAAGGAAGAGAGTAGATTGTTTGGGCTCCACTATGAGCCAATGTGCCATGAACCATACACGCTTGGAAACCTTGGTTCGAAAGAAACAAATTCCATCCTTTATGCATGCACACCCTCCACGGCATACACATGCTCCACACGGACACACCCATCACAAGTATGCTCATGTGTACACTTGTACACATTGTGGACGTAAGAGCCATCTTGCTAAATTTTGTTATGATAGATTAAATGTTTCAAATTTAGCAAAGAAGTTTGTTTGGGTTAGAGAAGGGACTAACCCCCATGGACCCAACAAGATGTGGGTACCAAAGACCACCCCTCCTATTATTTTTGATGTAGGTGTGGGCTCTCACATGACGTGAGAGTAATGACACCTTGGAGTGGATGCGTTCCGTGCTTAAAGGAGATTAAATGGATGCATCACTTTCAAGGGAAGGTTTGGTGGAGATGACCACCATGTTTTGGAGACAAGGAGAGTTGCCTTCTAGGTTTTGGTAACAATTCTTAACTCCTTATTATTGTTTACATGCTTTCATATTGACGTTTTATAGCATGTTTTTCATTGTCTATGGATTAGTGTGTAATTACCATGTTTATTAGATCCTTGACATACATGTATAGTATTTGAGACACACATGCTTATGTGAACCCATACTTAGTGTTCTCACTATTGTTTAAGCTATAATGTACATGATGAATCTAATACATGTGAATTTACATAGTAATCATGTTTTAGTTTTATCATGATGATTTCTTTATTGTGTTTTTGATGCTTCATGTTAAGATTACTTGTTTAGATGTTAGTTTTCATTAAGAGTAGGATTTATACTTGTACATATAGTGGGCCACAAATAAATCTATATATGTGTGAGTTGAATGCTTATTTGAACCCATTAAATGTGCTAGTATAGTCTAGTTTTGATGATTCATACATTTTAAACTTGTATTCTCATTTTTGAATTTGTTTTATGAGTTTTTCACTTCATATATATGTTTATTTTGCCAAACTTTAAGATATACATGTATACCCCTTGAGTCATTTGCCTTTCATGTAAATCTATATATGGACTCAATTGTGTTTAGGGATATGTATGTATACTTATTGTGTTGACAATTCATACATATACCTTGAAATGAAATTTGTTTTGATGAAGATTTAGTTTTTCTTGTTTTTGTGTTTAATTGTTTAACTTCATGTATATGTCTATCTTGTCCAAACTATTAGATATACATGTTTATCCTTGTGAGCCACGTGCCTTCATGCATATACACTCTGTGGACTCGTTGTGTTTTGGATATGTATGTATACTTTAGTTTGTATTAGACATACATATGCCATGAAGGTTAAATAAGTTTTGATGATTTTCGTGTTTTCAATGTTTAAGGAATAATTGAGCTTAATTGAATATTTTCATGATTATGATATTCACACTTTATTTATACACTCACATTTATTACTTACTCATGTTTTGTATTCATGAGTCATATTTATGCCTAATTGAATTAGAGTGTTGATTATCATGTGGATTTCATGTTTCATGAAATTTATATTTAGTTTATTCCTTGCTTGAAGGATTTCGCACTAGTTAACAAGTTTTTCATTTTGACTAGTTCGTATTCTTCAATTTGATAGTGATTTTCAAACATACTACATTTTGAAATCTATTTTTGAAAACCCTTACCTTCGATGGGAGGTTGGATGGGAGATCATGTTCATGAATGCTTTAAAATGAAAATCATTTAAAACTTGAACCATGATTGGGAGGTAGTTATATGAAGTATACATTTGATCTTATTGTTATGTCAATTGGTATCATTGAACTCTTTCAATTGGTATCATTTTGACCTTTGTGTATACTCATATGTTTATTGTGTATGTATATTTTCAATTGGTATCATCTATTGGTGATTGGTACTCATTCTATTTCATACACATATACTTATTTTATTTGTGCTTAAGATATAAATTTTTCACAAAATCTTGTTTATGCTAGTGCTTGAGCTTCAATTTTGTTTCAATTGATTATTTTTAAATTGGTATCAAGCCCATGCATCTTTTTAGTTGGTATTTCATAAAGAGGGAGAAAATTTAATTTTGTCTTTCAATTGGTGATTCTTCAATTGGTATTTGTTTCCCACTCCCTACTTTATGATTGAAAATTTCGTATTGGTATCATATGAAAATTATTTACAATTGTATCAAAATTTTATTTAGACATTCAAAATTTATTATGTTTAATTTCAATTGATATCAAGATGTTTCATGTGTTTTTGCTTAAAATTGGTATCTAAAAATTTTGTTTTTAAGAAAAATACAAAAGTTTTGATTTGTATTGACTATATGCATATAGATTCATGATGAGTGTATCTTGTATTGAAGAGCTTAACATCTCTTCGTTATGTGGTACACGTGTGTAGGGGAGCTTCACATCTCCTCTTATGCATTACATAGTGTGTGTTATGTGAATTAGGGCTTAACATCCCTCCTTCATGTAATGCATATGTGTAGGGAAGCTAACTTAGCGTCTTCCTCTTCATGAATGTATATAGCATATAACATCTATTGATCTTTGTTTATTTTCAATTGATATCAAGATGCTTCATTGACATATTTATCTATTGATATCATGTTGTTTATAGTCACCCCTTATTGACCTTGTTTTTATTTAGACAAAAGGGGAGAACATTGTTTTGATTGACTTAAAAGGGGAGCAATATTTTACCCCTCATTTTATTGTTTGGATTGTTTAACCCCTTCTTGATCTTTTTGTTTGACAAAAAGGGGGAGATAAATTTGTTTGATTTTACTTTGGACCCTTTGTTGATGATTGACAAAAAAGGGGAGAAGTATTTGAGTTTATATGCATGTTTTCATTGCTTAAGGGGGAGAAGTATTTGTCTTCCTTGTTATTTATGCATATATGTTTTTGTATTGCAAATAGGAGAAAAAGATTTATGCTTGTTGCATGTTTTATCTCCATACTTGCATACATATTCATGTGCTTCATTTCCATATCTTATTATTTATGTCTATGCATGAGTTAAGGGGGAGCTTCTTTGAAGCTTAACTTTAATCCATGCATATATAACTCCATGAGTTTTGTCATCATCAAAAAGGGGGAGATTGTTGGCCCAAAGGCCTTCCACTCTAGTTTTGATGATGATTAACTCATATAGTTATGTTTACTAATAATCTTGTGTTGTTTAAGTTTCAGATCATTAACCAAGATATTAGTTGGTGATTAGCTTCAACAAGGTGTTTAGAAGCTTTTCATGATGATTTCAGGGCCAAAGCGTCAAGATCACACATTGCCTAGCCCATGGATGGAGTTTTGGAGCAAGTCAACTTGAAGATGAAGATCATCAAGAAGACTTAGGTATCCATAGTTTAGACAGTGTATTTTAGATCCATTTGTAAAGTTTAGTATAGTTGATATGCTCAAGTGCACAACACACAAAAAGATTTATGTTTTAGATTTGGTTTTCATGAATAGTAGATCAAAATAAGTTTACATGTTTTATATGTATAGTAGATGTATTCTAGTTATACATACATGGTTTAACTTGCTAGACAAACTTATTTTGATATCCCTATTAATGTATTGAAAAATCAAGTTTGATAAAAATACAAGTTTTGTTTTTGATAAAATTTGCAAGACTCAAAAATGAATTGATATGATTAATATATGTCTTGAAATTTTTATCACAAGTTTGTGTTTCCATATAAAATGATAAAACTATTTTTGGTGATTTTTAGAAGTGTTAAAAGATTTTTAGAAAAATATTTTACATTATTTTTCTGACCCAGATTTCTGTTCCAGGCTTCAATCAGTCGACTAGTCAACCTGACCTAGTCGACTTGGGTGAAGTCGGTCGACCGGGCCGGTCGACCGACGTGCACAAATCTGTGCACGTTTGGAGGCACTGGGACGGTCGACCGCTCGGGTCGACCGGAGCACTTACAGTGCTCTCTGTTTGTTTCGGTCGACCGGGCCGGTCGACCGTAGTTGCCCAACGGTCATATTTCCGACCGTTGGCGGTCGACCGGGCCGGTCGACCGTTGCCTGTCAGAGCTGCCAGCTCAGCTCTAACGGCTAGTTTTGTATTGGGGCTATATATACCCCATCTCTTCATAGTTTTTGTACAAGTTTTTAAGGGCAAAAATTCCAGACCTTCTTAAGTGTTTTTAAAGAGTTTTCAAAAGTGTTTTGGGCTTTAAACTTCCAATTTGATTTGTGTTTTGGGTTTTTGGAAAATCAAAGAAAATAGGAATTTGGGATATTTGTATTGGTTTTCATTCTCTATCTTTTACAAGAAGTTTCCCAAGTATTTTCTTTGTTGCTTGTTTCCAAAAACACCTAGTTTTCCACACTTGAGCTATCACCTATCCTAATCTATTGGGATTATTGTTTTGTGGAAAAGAGAGAAAAAGAGAAGTGTTTGAGGTTAAGCCTCTAAGTTGTAAACCCTCCTTGCTTTTGTTGTATCCCTCTTTGGTAGAGGTTGATCGGAGTGGTATTGTGGTTGGATCCCTTTTCGGTAGAGGTGATTGTGTTTGTATTGGCTACAGGCCTTATCCCTCTTCGGTAGAGGTGGATTGTGGTTGTATAGCCTCGGTGGCTTTGTAAGGATTGAGAGAGGAGTTCGGTACTCCTATAGTGGATTGGAAATCCTACACGGTGGTGTAGGCGGGGATGTAGAGCTAGGGGCTCGAACCTCGAAACATATCCGTGTGTTTGCGTTTGATCCAATATCTCTCAACTCTCTCTCTCATTATTTGTGCAAAGTATCTTACATAACATCATATCATATTTGCTTGTGTTGAGCATAATTCATATCATACATATCTATTTGCTTGTGTTGTGCCTTGCATAATTCTCATTGCTATATCTTGTATATGCTTGGTTGTTTGTGTGTGCCTCACTTGTACCTAATCAACAAGAGCTTCACATAGCACCTCAACCCATTCAAGGGGAATCAAGAGGAGTTAGTCCAGAGCCCTTCATGGGGAATTCGGCTACACTTGTTGATTGTTCTAACTGTGTTGCAAAATTTGCATTAGCTTCCGCATTTAGCGCACTTAGTTTTGCATTTAGTTTTAGATTAGCACTAACACCTATTCACCCCCCCTCTAGGTGTTCCCTTTCAAAGAAAAGTAGTTAGTTGTTAGCAAAAAATTCTGTCACGAAAAGAACTTTCAATCATCTAAGTAAAAATGAACGAATGATGTAAGAATTAGGTTTAACCCTCATAAGTCCTCTTATACTTTAGCCTTCATAAAAGAAGAAACTATGATTTTTCTTTAAATTTAGAAAGGATCTTGTACTTCTAACTCATTCTATTATTTTTCTTTAGATAGATATGCATAATGTGTAAGTGTGATGTGCTTGAGATTTTTCAACTCACCTTTGAATATTATTTAAATTATTAATATTTATTTATTATTCTTAGTTTCATTGGGCTTTCTACTTTACTCATGACACACATATCAAACCGATGACTCCCAAACCAGATGGTTTTAGGGCACCAGGTGGAAAAACACCCCTCGGGTCAAATATGCGAGTAGAGTAGGCCACGAAAGCAAGATTTATATAAATATATGATTATTATTTTTTTTTGGCGTGAGTAATCATGCTTCTTGAGGCACAATTATCCAGCGTTTTTTTTCTGAGTTGCGTCTCTAAATCCCAAACATGTGTATGTGGTTTATGCATATTCTACTAAGGCTAAATAAAAGGTATGAGTTATTTTTCTTATCCCTCCTAACTTTTTAGTCAAACCAATCTTTCATATTTATTTAGGCAAAAATAAAGATTCATTAATAAGGTTCCCTTAATTCCTACAATTTTTTGGTATTTTTATAAAGAGTATGAAAATTCTTTTCAATCTGGAGATTTTTTTTTGAAAGAAGAAAAAGAATAAAAGGAAAAAGAAAAAGTATTAGCACCCCCCCACACCTATCTAATGCATTGTCCTCAATGAATGTATATGTAGATGCGAATGCAATAAATAGGGTGAAGAAATGATGTCACCGTCTTCGTTGACGCGGGCTTGCCAAGTACGAATAGGCTAAAGAATTGTCAAAAAATGTAGAAAGGTTAAGCATATAACCAATTTTTTTTTTAAATTGTTGTGGTTTGGTGTATGATGGGGCAAAAAGAGTCAGCACACTATCATCCGAAATCATAGGCTCAGTGGTCAAGAAGGGCTTCAGTCTTTGCCCATTCACTTTAAATTCCGTGTTGTTCTTAGGGTCTACAATAAGCACGACACCGTGTGTGAAAACGGTGCGCACAATGAACGGTCCAGACCAACGAGTCTTCAGCTTCCCTGCGAAAATGTGAAGCCTTGAGTTGTACAGCAGAACCTTGTCTCCGGGGCAAAATTTTTTCGGGTTATGATCTGGTCATGAAAAAGTTTAGTCCTGCTTTTGGTGATCCGAACATTCTCATAAGCTTCATTCCGTATCTCCTCTAATTTAGAAATCTGCAGTCTCCTTAGCTTACCGGCCTTGGTCAGATCAAAATTGAGTTGCTTAATGGCCCATAGGGCACGGTGTTCTAATTCGATTGGCAGATGACAGGCTTTTTCAAATATGATTTTATACAATGACATCCCCAGAACTGTCTTAAAAGCAGTGCGGTAAGTCCATAATGCATCATTGAGTTTAACCGACCAATCCTTTCGGTTTTGTCCGACTGTCTTTTTTAGAATGAGCTTGATCTGTCGATTGGTGACTTCGACCTGCCCATTTGTCTGGGGATGATACGGAGTAGACAACTTGTGATTGATGGAATATTTTCGCATCAGAGCTTCAAAAACTCTGTTGCAGAAATACGATCCATTATCACTAATTATCGCTCTAGGGGTGCCAAATTGGGAGAAGATGTTCTCTTTGAGAAATTTGACAACCACTTTGTTGTCATTGGTCTTAGTTGGTGCTTCTACCTATTTAGAGATATAGTCCACAGCAACAAAATGAACTGGTTGCCGAAGGAATTAGGGAATGGTCCCATGAAGTCGATACCCTAAACATCAAAAATTTCAACTTCCAGGATCGGGTTTAGGGGCATCATGTCTCTTCTTGAAATTTTCCTAATCTTCTGACAATTTGCGCATGACTTGCAAAAATGGTACGAGTCTTTGAACAAAGTGGGCCAGTAAAACCCACTTTGTAGAACCTTCTCTACAGTCTTGCGGGGACCGAAGTGTCCTCCGCACGCAAAGTCATGGCAAAAGCTGAGCACACTCCTCTGTTCCTCCTCTGGTATGCATCGTCGAATAATCTGGTCGGGACAATACTTAAAAAGATATGGTTCTTCCCAGAAAGAGTATCGTACTTGGGCAAAGAAGCGATATTGGTCTTACTTTGTCCAGTCAGCGTGTAATTGTCCAGTGGCCAGGTAATTGACGATATCCGCATACCAGGGTTCCTTGAAAATGGTTAGGATGTGCTCGTCTGGAAAATCCTCGTTGATCGGAGCTGGTATGATAGGTGCGTTCGGAATTCGTGATAAATGATCAGCAACCACATTTTTTATACCTCGTTTATCCCAGATTTCTAGATCAAATTCTTGAAGCAAAAGGCTCCATCAAATCAATCGGGCTTTTGCTTCCTTCTTGGTCATGAGGTATTTCAGAGCCGAGTGATCCGTAAAAATCACCGCCTTCGAACCTAACAAGTAGGGCCGAAACTTCTCTAACGCAAAGACAACGACCAAGAATTCCTTCTCAGTCATTGTATAATTCTGTTGGGCATCATTCAAGGTCCTACTCGAGTAATAAATCACGTGCTGCCTATTGTCGATGCGTTGTCCTAGAACAGCGCCAATAGCAAAATCAGAGGTATCACACATGATTTCAAACGGTTGGGCCTAGTTAGGAGCAGAAATAATAGGCACAGAAATAAGTTCTTGCTTAAGCTTCCCCCATGACTTGAAACATTCATCGTTAAAATCAAAGGGCACGTCCTTAGCGAACAGGTTGGTTAAGGGCCTAGCGATTTTCCTAAAATCCTTAATGAACCGTCGGTAGAACCCAGCATGCCCAAGAAAGGATCTAATATCCTTGATGCTTTTGGGTGGTGGAAGCTTAGCAATCACTTCTACTTTAGCCTTGTTCACTTCAATGCCTCTCCTAGAAATCTCATGGCCTAAGACAATCCCCTGTCTCACCATGAAGTGACATTTCTCTCAGTTTAGAGTTAGATTCTTCTCCTTGCATCTTTGTAGCACTAACTCTAGGTGATGAAGACACTGATCAAATGAATCTCCATAGATGGAGAAGTCATCCATGAAAATCTCAAGAAAACGTTCTACCATGTCGGAGAAAAGACTAAGCATACACCGTTGGAATGTTGCGGGAGCATTGCACAATCCAAAGAGCATGCGTCGGTAAGCGAAGGTTCCGAACGGGCAGATGAATGTGGTCTTTTCCTGGTGTTCTGCAGCAGTGGGATTTGATTGTATCCCGAGTACCCATCTAGGAAGCAATAGTACTCATGTCCAGCCAATCGTTCCAGCATTTGGTCGATGAAGGGTAGCGGGAAGTGGTCTTTACGGGTGGGTGCATTCAACTTTCTATAGTCGATACAGACACGAACCTTGGTAGGCAGTCTTGTCTGCACCAACTCTTTTTGCTCATTTTCAACCACCCAAGCCAGCTTTCTTTGGGACCGCATGAACAGGGCTAACCCATTGGCTATCAGAAATAGGATAAATGATTCCATTATCTAATAGTTTCAAAATTTCCGCTTTAACTGCCTCTTGCATGAGTGGGTTAAGCCTGCGTTGTGGGTCCCTCATGGGGGTTGCTTCATCGGTCAAATGGATTCTATGTTGCACTATGGCTGGACTTATCCCTTTGATATCCTTCATGTCCATCCAATAGATTCCCTATGTCTTTTCAGAATAGACATTAAGCTGTCCTCTTGTTGCTCAGTCAGGTGGGATGCTATAATGACTGGCAAGGTGTCCTTTCCGCTAAGGAAGGCGTACTTGAGGTGTTCAGGTAAGGCTTTTACCTCTAGGGAAGGTGTTGCTTCATTGGAGGCAATCTCAGGACTTGCAATCCTATGATGAGGTACACTTGATGCCCAATCCACTGCTGAATCTATGATCTGGTCTAGATTAAAATCCTCAGCCTCCAGATCAAACTCTGCCTCCGTTTCTATCTCCATACTTTCCTCATGCTCACTGGTCAGATTTTCAATGAAATTGACCTCAAAAATCTGATCATTGACATCCCTAGGTTGTCTTCCAAGATTGAAGACATTGACTTCCTTTGTCATATCTCCAAAGGTCAATCGCATGGACCCGTTCCTACAGTTGATTATGGCTTGGCTGTAGCAACGAAAGGGCGTCCTAAGATGACTAGAGTTTGAGACCGTGGATTTGACACAGGTTGGGTCTCAAGAACAATGAAGTCAACGGGGTAGATGAAATCCCCGACCCGGATAAGGACGTCTGTGATTTCTCCCTTGGGGATTTTCACAGATCGGTCAGCTAACTGAATGGTGACTCGGGTTGGGCTCAGCTCGCCCAACCCAAGTTGCTGGTATACTGAGAGAGGGTAGTAAGTTGATACTTGCTCCCAGGTCAAGAAGTGCCCTACTAATTTCGGTCTGTCCTATGGTGCAGGAGATTGTTGGACATCCAGGATCCTTGTATTTCACCGGAATGGGACCAGACAGAATTTCGCTTATATTAGTTGCTAAGAACACTTTCTTGGGCACATTGGTCTTTCTCTTCTTCGTACACATATCCTTAAGAAATTGGCATAGGCTGGGACTTGTTGGATAGCGTCAAGAAGAGGCACATTCAGTTTGACCTGGTTGAACATCTCTAGCATCTTCTCCATGTGCATATTCTTATTGTTGTTCCTAAGCCTATTGGGAAAGGGTGGTACAGGCTTATGAACTTGTTCAGCAGCTTTGTCCTCATCAGATGTTTGAGGAGCAGTTTGGGAGGAACTAGCAGAGGTGGAGGCTGGAGTAGGATCAGGATGGACTGGACTTTTCTGTTGGTAGACCTGGCTATCTACCTTCTTTCCAGATCGAAGTGTGTGAACAGCATTGCACTGGTTGATCGATGGATCCTGATTTTCATATGCTTGATTGGAGGTTCTTGGGTTAACTAGCGGCTGACTGGGTAAAGTACCCTTTGGTCTTTCACTTAGGGAGCTAGCTAATTGGCTCATCTGCATTTCCAATCTCGATATCGCATGTGAATGATTGTTCAGCGTTTGTCCCTGATTTTGCATAAAAGCGGCTTAGGATTTCATGAAAACTTCCATGCTCTCCTCTAATTGGCTGAATTTCTTTTCCATTTGTGAACTTTGAGAGGAGGAAGATAGAGCTTGACTGGGAAAATTTTGTGGAGGACTGAGATGGTAAAAGTTGTTGGAGAAATTAGGCCTAGGAGGATTGTTCTGAGCCCAGGAGAAATTTGGGTGATTCTTCCAACCTGGATTGTATGTTTGTGAGTAGGGATTGTGAGGCGGCCGTGAGTAAGCCGCGTTCAGGTGTTCCGGTGGCCTTGCTGGGCATGGAAAACAGGGCACTCTTCAAAGACATGGTTTGGTGTCTGGCAGTATGAACAACCCAGATTGTGAATTGGTGGTGGGTTGATTTGGTTGACATTGGCTGGCTCTTTTATCTCTAGAGCCTCTATTCTCCTCATTAGGGTTACAATCTTAGCCTCGGTAGCTATGGATGATTCTAGAGATAGGAGCCCTCCTCTTGAAGCTATAGATTGTGAATTCTTAGATTTTTCCGAGGCTGGCTCCCATTGCAGGGTTTCTCAACTAAATCCTCAAATAAATCCCAACCCTGATTCTCATCCTTCTACAAGAACCCTCCCTGACACATGGTTTCTAAAAGGGTTTTCGTCTGATAATCTAAACCATCGTAGAGAATCTGACACTGACGCCATTTCACCACACCATGATGAGGGCACTGAGATAGGAGATCTTTGAATCGCTCAAAGTATCTCCAAAATGGTTCACTCGGTTCTTGTCTGAACTGCATGATGTTCTTTCTAATGAGGGCAGTTTTGTGAATTGGGTAAAATTTCTTCAAGAAGGCCTTGACGAAATCATCCCACGTCGTGACTGAATCTACTGCCAAACTGTACAACCATTTCTTTGCTAGGTCCTTTAGGAAAAAAGGGATGAAACGTAACCTAACGATATCGTCTACTAGCTGGGGTATACTGTAACACCCCGCTCCCGGAATACGTACTTAGTTGCGTATTCAGATTTTTTGATGGTATTTTTCGATTTACCTTCTGTACTTATTTTGTATTATGAATTGTTTATATGATTGTTTTGTCTTAAATTTGGATTCGTGGACTCGGAGTCAGCCCTAGTCTGAACCGAAGACCCGATCCTAATGTGTTACTTGATTTGGTCTTTCCGGTAATTAGATTTGACGATTTCAGTTTCAAATATTATTTTCCTATATTTTTGATTTTATATGATTTTCTGGAATTTTCCTGAATTTAATTAAATATCTTCAAAACCGGTGTCGGCCAGTGCTGCTGACCGATTCCGGATTTTTAGTTTACAAACGGTTTAGAATTTCTAAAAGTTCCTTTAGAAATTATTTCTTAAAATCATATTTTCTACCTAAATACTTTTTCTGGGAATTTTATGAATTTATGAAAATTCCACGGAGTCAGTAGCTAGCTGATTCCGGGATTTTTAGTTTTAAAACTGTAAAGTATTTCTTAAAACGGATTTCACTATAATTCTTAGATTAATATTCTTGATTTTTGATAATTATTTCGGGTCGTTCCGAGATACTTGAATTTCGGACGATTCCGGTATTTTCCCGAAAGATTTCCGCATCCGCAACCGAATCCCGGGAATCCGCCACTTTCATTATTTTTCATTTTCTCTTCCAAGAGAATAATTTCCCTTTTCCATTTTCTTTCCTTTTCCTATTTTCTTTCTTTCCTTCCACCCTAAGTTTTCCCCAAACTTTTACAACTTCCAATTCCTTCTCTAATCTTCCAATTACTTCCACCACAAATATCTCCACCTCACCCTCCACCTCACCCCTCACCTTGGCCAGCCAAGTGTGGCTAGGAGAGACACCTCACCTCCCCACTTTACAAAAACCCCCCTCTCTTTAATTATTTGCACCTCCTTCACAAAATCTAAAACCTATAAATACTTTTCCTTCTCCTTTCTTTATTCATTTTCACTTCATCTTTCTCTTTCTTCTCTTCACCAAAACCCTAACCTCCAACATCTCCTTCACCTCCACCACCTCCACCGGCGCCTCCGGCCACCACGACTCCGGCGAGAGACCCCCGATCTCCGGCCACCACTTCTTCTCACCAACACCAACAACAAAACCTCCAACCTCCACTTTCTTCTTCATCATCAACTTCCATCACCACCACCATCACTCCATCATCAACCACTCCTTTTGGTGAGTATTTCTACTCATCAAGACTTGGCTAATTCCTAGTATACTTTTGTTTACAATTCATGTATACTTGTGCCATCAAAATCATATTTTTAGATCATCAAACACAACCATCACAAATCTGTTCTGTATCCTGTTTTCAGTCGATTAGTCGACTTGACCTAGGGATTAGTCGACTACCTCATCTATTTGAAACGTAACCTTTTCTAGAACACAGTTTTAGTCGACTTAGTTTATTTATTAGTCGACTAGAAATCACTGTTAGTCGACTACCCATTTCATATAGTCGACTAACTTTTCCTGAACCAAAACTTAAATCTCTGTACCACAGTTTTAGTCGACTTAAGCCTAGACTATTAGTCGACTTGGAATCATTGTTAGTCGACTACTCTTTCCATCTAGTCGACTAACTTTTCCTGAATCAAAACCCAACTTTCTGTAACTCAGTCTTAGTCGACTTAGAGTATCTGTTAGTCGACTTGAGATGACTATTAGTCGACTACTCCCTTGACCCTAGTCGACTAACTTTTCCTGAAACAGAATTCCAACTCTCTGGAACCCAGTTTTAGTCGACTATACCAGACTGTTAATCGACTAACCCCTTTATTAGTCGACTACTCTTTCCACCTAGTCGACTAACTTTAGCTGTCTGTTATGGTTGATTTCTTTCTTGAATAGGAACCTTATCCTCTAGACTTACATCACATATTGGTACCACTTGACTTGTCTCTTGGCAAACATCATCTTCCCTTCTCTCTTTCTCTCTCCTCTTCACTCTACATATTTATATATCATATATTATGGCGCATCCCGAATTCCGTGGATTTCAGACCTTTCGGCGTTTCTGGTGATTCAGGCGAGTGTTCTCGCTCGCTACCCTCCTGCTCCCTATTTCATTGATTATGCAAATATTCTCGTTCTAGTCTCCATGTATTTTATTTCATGTTCTATATCTTTTACTGTTTTATACTATGCGTGGCCGACCCTTCGTGGTCGTTGTACTTTGGGTTACTTTTATGTTACCTTGCCATACCATTACCTCAGACTAGTCAGTTGCATGCTTTTATTTAACACATGTATATCACCTGACCATCTAGTGTGTTATCACCTGACCACCTGCCATGCTACTACTTGGCAAGACCCCTTTTGTTATGCCATGACTTAACCTGACTATTATCAATCCTTTGATATGCTTGGTTGTTTACTAAATATCATCACCCTGTCATGCTATCACTTGACACCCAGCATGATATACTTGACTTGTGATTATCACCTTTACGGGAACCTTACCTTATTATCCTGTATCATGATCAGTGACTTGTTTTCCTGCTTTACATGCAGTGACCTGACTATATAGTACGTATGTACTCCTGATTCCTGATCATGTCCATTTCCTGTTATTCCTGTAAAGTGATAATTAAACTAATGAATCCTAAAAAGGACCAACTTGTATTGGGTCGGGGAAACATGCGGATATCAATATGTGTTCGTGTTTACAGTGGCTTTTAGGAATGTTGTGCAACTACATGTTCCGGTCTGACCTGTGGGCCTCCAGGGGACCGAGGGGAGAGCTGGCTCCCTCATTACTGGTACCATCATGATAAGGGCATACATAAGTCCCTCCTGTTAGCCTTGCGGCTGGTTTCCGTTACCATGCAACGGAACAATCCTGGACCGTGGTCCCGGCATGTACGGGACCCACTGTAAACATAGTTCGTTGATACCCCCGCTGGTTTCCAATAACAACCTTGTTTTACTCGGATATGGATCTATGTGCGTTGGGACGCTAGTTCACATAGCTAGATATCAGGGTAAGACGAGTAATAATAAAGTGTCATAATAACCGGCTCTTTAAGTTGTAAGTGGAGGTATGTGGAATGGGACGCATACTAAATCCTGCGACTTAAACGGCTATGAATCTGTGTTGTGCCTTACTATATTTGCTTGTCCGGGATTTTACTTCGGATTTCTGGTTTTATGAGTATTATCGTATTATCTGCTCATATTCTGCTTTATCCATTGTATTCACTTGCCTCTTGTTCATTATCTTATCATGCCTGAGAACAGTCGGGTTGAATGGGCTTGGGTTATGGTGACATGAGATAAAGGTATATAGATGAGGGTTTCCTTGTTTGGATTATTCCTTCGATGTACTAGTCTCATGGAACCGTAATCTGAAGCCATACAATCAGATTGCTTGTCCTTGGCTTTACATGACATGTACTCACCCTTGCTCGCCACTTGGTTTTGCTTCACCACTCGCCTGGGGAGTATCATTTGACTCCCCTGGATCCTCATGTCCAGGTCATGGAGCTTGGAGCGTGTAGATTCTCCCCCTTGCGGATCAGAGTAGCGCAGCGGTAGCGTGGATCCCCAGCCGATCATCCAGAGCTCCATCCTTCCAGGCCCCCTTGTGAGTCTCTCGAGTTTTTCTTTTAAACTCGTGAGTGCCTTTCATACTGTTCATGCTTGTATATTTCCTTGTATTCTCGAATTTGCGCATATTAGTGATGTGATATTCATGTAATATTGGATCACTTCTGGTGATAACTCTGTGATTGTATTCATGTGTTGGAATGTATAATGCACCACTTACTTCCGTACTCTGATTCTTGTCTGTACTGATGCTTAGCATATATACGGGAGGGTAGTTCTGACCTACGTATATACGTCGTAGTGACGTCCCCGTATCCGTGGGATCGGGGCGTTACAGGATGGTATCAGAGCTTAGGCTCTAACTTCCTCAGTACGTCCAGAGGGCAAATTAATGGTAATGAAATTTGCAACTGGAATACTTGAGTCTTGGTTATACATTCCAACTACAAGTGCAGAGTTATCTATTTCTTGGCCATCCTTCCTTTGATTCCTAACCCTTCCTATCCTTTCCCTGTTTTGGTTTTATGAAGCCCTTATACCAACATTAAGATATGATAGACTAGGAAGGTAGTGGCTGGTTCTGCATGAAGCTATTATGTGATCTCTTCGGTGAATTCTATGAAGCTTGGTATTCTCCAGATCGATCTTGATCTGGCTATCTTTCACAAGACAGTAGTCGGCATTCTCTACAGATATTCTACATTCTCTACTATATCGTTCAGAGTGATTGATGCCTGATATTCGGGATTCTTAATTATCGGTCTTCTTTATTATTATGCTCAGGACTATCAGGGTTCCTTTATCTTCAGTATTCTGGCTTACTCTCGGAAAATTATCAAGTATGCAGATTTATACAGCCGGAAGTGCGGAGGATGATTATTATTCAGTCGACTTGAGAGCCCTACCTATAGTGCTTCATATCTTAATTGGTATAAATTCCACCCTTGACCTCTTTGTGTTCATTTTACCCCTTACCGAAATTGCGAGGACGCAATTTTTTGTAAGGTGTATGGAATGTAACACCCCGCTCCCGGAATACGTACTTAGTTGCGTATTCAGATTTTTTGATGGTATTTTTCGATTTACCTTCTGTACTTATTTTGTATTATGAATTGTTTATATGATTGTTTTGTCTTAAATTTGGATTCGTGGACTCGGAGTCAGCCCTAGTCTGAACCGAAGACCCGATCCTAATGTGTTACTTGATTTGGTCTTTCCGGTAATTAGATTTGACCGATTTCAGTTTCAAATATTATTTTCCTATATTTTTAATTTTATATGATTTTCTGGAATTTTTCTGAATTTAATTAAATATCTTCAAAACCGGTGTCGGCCAGTGCTGCTGACCGATTCCCAGATTTTTAGTTTACAAACGGTTTAGAATTTCTAAAAGTTCCTTTAGACATTATTTCTTAAAATCATATTTTCTACCTAAATACTTTTTCTGGGAATTTTATGAATTTATGAAAATTCCACCGGAGTCGGTAGCTAGCTGATTCCGGGATTTTTAGTTTTAAAACTGTAAAGTATTTCTTAAAACGGATTTCACTATAATTCTTAGATTAATATTATTGATTTTTGATAATTATTTCGGGTCGTTCCGAGATACTTGAATTTCGGACGATTCCGGTATTTTCCCGAAAGATTTCCGCATCCGCAACCGAATCCCGGGAATCCGCCACTTTCATTATTTTTCATTTTCTCTTCCAAGAGAATAATTTCCCTTTTCCATTTTCTTTTCCTTTTCCTATTTTCTTTCTTTCCTTCCACCCTAAGTTTTCCCCAAACTTTTACAACTTCCAATTCCTTCTCTAATCTTCCAATTACTTCCACCAAAATATCTCCACCTCACCCTCCACCTCACCCCTCACCTTGGCCAGCCAAGTGTGGCTAGGAGAGACACCTCACCTCCCCACTTTACAAAAACCCCCCTCTCTTTTAATTATTTGCACCTCCTTCACAAAATCTAAAACCTATAAATACTTTTCCTTCTCCTTTCTTTATTCATTTTCACTTCATCTTTCTCTTTCTTCTCTTCACCAAAACCCTAACCTCCAACATCTCCTTCACCTCCACCACCTCCACCGGCGCCTCCGGCCACCACGACTCCGGCGAGAGACCCCCGATCTCCGGCCACCACTTCTTCTCACCAACACCAACAACAAAACCTCCAACCTCCACTTTCTTCTTCATCATCAACTTCCATCACCACCACCATCACTCCATCATCAACCACTCCTTTTGGTGAGTATTTCTACTCATCAAGACTTGGCTAATTCCTAGTATACTTTTGTTTACAATTCATGTATACTTGTGCCATCAAAATCATATTTTTAGATCATCAAACACAACCATCACAAATCTGTTCTGTATCCTGTTTTCAGTCGATTAGTCGACTTGACCTAGGGATTAGTCGACTATCTCATCTATTTGAAACGTAACCTTTTCTAGAACACAGTTTTAGTCGACTTAGTTTATTTATTAGTCGACTAGAAATCACTGTTAGTCGACTACCCATTTCATATAGTCGACTAACTTTTCCTGAACCAAAACTTAAATCTCTGTACCACAGTTTTAGTCGACTTAAGCCTAGACTATTAGTCGACTTGGAATCATTGTTAGCGACTACTCTTTCCATCTAGTCGACTAACTTTTCCTGAATCAAAACCCAACTTTCTGTAACTCAGTCTTAGTCGACTTAGAGTATCTGTTAGTCGACTTGAGATGACTATTAGTCGACTACTCCCTTGACCCTAGTCGACTAACTTTTCCTGAAATAGAATTCCAACTCTCTGGAACCCAGTTTTAGTCGACTATACCAGATTGTTAGTCGACTAACCCTTTATTAGTCGACTACTCTTTCCACCTAGTCGACTAACTTTAGCTGTCTGTTATGGTTGATTTCTTTCTTGAATAGGAACCTTATCCTCTAGACTTACATCACATATTGGTACCACTTGACTTGTCTCTTGGCAAACATCATCTTCCTTTCTCTCTTTTCTCTCTCCTCTTCACTCTACATATTTATATATCATATATTATGGCGCATCCCGAATTCCGTGGATTTCGGACCTTTCGGCGTTTCTGGTGATTCAGGCGAGTGTTCTCGCTCGCTACCCTCCTGCTCCCTATTTCATTGATTATGCAAATATTCTCGTTCTAATCTCCATGTATTTTATTTCATGTTCTATATCTTTTACTGTTTTATACTATGCGTGGCCGACCCTTCGTGGTCGTTGTACTTTGGGTTACTTTTATGTTACCTTGCCATACCATTACCTCAGACTAGTCAGTTGCATGCTTTTATTAACACATGTATATCACCTGACCATCTAGTGTGTTATCACCTGACCACCTGCCATGCTACTACTTGGCAAGACCCCTTTTGTTATGCCATGACTTAACCTGACTATTATCAATCCTTTGATATGCTTGGTTGTTTACTAAATATCATCACCCTGTCATGCTATCACTTGACACCCAGCATGATATACTTGACTTGTGATTATCACCTTTACGGGAACCTTACCTTATTATCCTGTATCATGATCAGTGACTTGTTTTCCTGCTTTACATGCAGTGACCTGACTATATAGTACGTATGTACTCCTGATTCCTGATCATGTCCATTTCCTGTTATTCCCGTAAAGTGATAATTAAACTAATGAATCCTAAAAAGGACCAACTTGTATTGGGTCGGGGGAAACATGCGGATATCAATATGTGTTCGTGTTTACAGTGGCTTTTAGGAATGTTGTGCAACTACATGTTCCGGTCTGACCTGTGGGCCTCCAGGGGACC
Source organism: Agave tequilana (assembly GCA_038442645.1). Classification (NCBI taxonomy): domain Eukaryota; kingdom Viridiplantae; phylum Streptophyta; class Magnoliopsida; order Asparagales; family Asparagaceae; genus Agave; species Agave tequilana. Next base: position 148,934 of record JAVJIF010008397.1, read on the forward strand.
GAGGGGAGAGCTGGCTCCCTCATTACTGGTACCATCATGATAAGGGCATACATAAGTCCCTCCTGTTAGCCTTGCGGCTGGTTTCCGTTACCATGCAACGGAACAATCCTGGACTGTGGTCCCGGGCATGTACGGGACCCACTGTAAACATAGTTCGTTGATACCCCGCTGGTTTCCAATAACAACCTTGTTTTACTCGGATATGGATCTATGTGCGTTGGGACGCTAGTTCACATAGCTAGATATCAGGGTAAGACGAGTAATAATAAAGTGTCATAATAACCGGCTCTTTAAGTTGTAAGTGGAGGTATGTGGAATGGGACGCATACTAAAGCCTGCAACTTAAACGGCTATGAATCTGTGTTGTGCCTTACTATATTTGCTTGTCCGGGATTTTACTTCGGATTTCCGGTTTTATGAGTATTATCGTATTATCTGCTCATATTCTGCTTTATCCATTGTATTCACTTGCCTCTTGTTCATTATCTTATCATGCTTGAGAACAGTCGGGTTGAATGGGCTTGGGTTATGGTGACATGAGATAAAGGTATATAGATGAGGGTTTCCTTGTTTGGATTATTCCTTCGATGTACTAGTCTCATGGAACCGTAATCTGAAGCCATACAATCAGATTGCTTGTCCTTGGCTTTACATGACATGTACTCACCCTTGCTCGCCACTTGGTTTTGCTTCACCACTCGCCTGGGGAGTATCATTTGACTCCCCTGGATCCTCATGTCCAGGTCATGGAGCTTGGAGCGTGTAGATTCTCCCCCTTGCGGATCAGAGTAGCGCAGCGGTAGCGTGGATCCCCAGCCGATCATCCAGAGCTCCATCCTTCCAGGCCCCCTTGTGAGTCTCTCGAGTTTTTCTTTTAAACTCGTGAGTGCCTTTCATACTGTTCATGCTTGTATATTTCCTTGTATTCTCGCATTTGCGCATATTAGTGATGTGATATTCATGTAATATTGGATCACATCTGGTGATAACTCTGTGATTGTATTCATGTGTGGAATGTATAATGCACCACTTACTTCCGTACTCTGATTCTTGTCTGTACTGATGCTTAGCGTATATACGGGAGGGTAGTTCTGACCTACGTATATACGTCGCAGTGACGTCCCGTATCCGTGGGATCGGGGCGTTACATATACGCATCATGAGGCACACTTCTTCAAATTCCCTAACAAAGAAGTATGCGTTCTCTGATTCTAAACCATGAAACATTAGGAGAGTGTTGATGAATTGAGGCTTTAATTTAAAATTATTTCCATTTGCCTCAGGCAGTTTTATACAAGAAGGTAATGAAGTTCTGATCGGGTAAAATCTGTCCTGAAGTGACGTCATCACAGGTTCTGGATGCAAGGGTAAGGAAGTGTTTCTGGTTAATCTAAAAGATACAGGATCTCTCACCCACTCTTGCATGTAGCACACCACAAACAACGTAAAAACAACAAACAAATGAAAAGATAAAATAAATAAACATAAGAAAAAAAATAACCACAAGCCTTAGTCTAAGGTACCTGGACCTAGACGACTCCTAACTGGTCGATTCTCCCGGGAAAAGTTGTTGCAGGAACTCAACTACAAGCTAATCAGCTAGGAAAGGGCAAAGCTCGGGGGAAGGTATCCGGGCGTGAACCACGGGCCTAATTACGTCAAACCACGGAGCTTTCGAGGCTTTGCCTCTCAATCTACTTTCCTTAGACACCGATTTGCAGGAGTATAGTTCTTGCAATTTCCAACCTCGGTTAATCTCTTAGTGAGTCTGAGATGTCCCTAGGGCCAACATCTATTGATTCTTAGTTAAGGCTCGGGAAAGTGTGAGTGCACTTGGAGATGATTTTTGGGTTAAGGAAGGGTGATGAAATCCCCACCTTATCTTGTTTATTTGGGTTTTGCCCTTAAAGTCAATTGTGCAAGTGTACAGTTTATTCACAACAAGGTAACACTGAAAGCGATAAATCGCTCCAAAATGTTGGTCTTATTCTATATGAATGCACACGTACCTTTTCTCCAGCACTCTTCAACAGAAATTGAAATGAATTAAAATAGACACGTGCCCTAAATGCAAAAGTCTAATCCAAATTTCAATTAAGCAACAAGTGAATTTCTGTTGAGTTTATTACACATGTATAGGGTGAAGCATTCAATGTAACTAAAAATTTTAGAAAGCAATTTTTAGCGGCTTTCGGCAACCCTGCAAACGAGTTTGTTAGTATTCAATCGAAAAAAACTCGCTTTTACACGATTTTTTTCCGAGGACAAATGAATCCTCGCGCAATGTCCTTGGCCACCTCTTTTGCTTCCTGTGATAGTAAGCTCCTTGGTACTGTCCTACACACAAAAAAAAACTAAAAGCAAAGAACAATCTTTAGTATTGAACAATAAAGCCGTTCCCTCCCCGGCAATGGCGCCAAAATTTGATCGGCTAAAAGCAAGTACAAGAATAAGTGAAAGAGTGTGGGTCTATGTTACTAATTTTATGATTCTTCTGTAATAGCGAAGTGGTTATACGGGTCGTATCTACAAGGAGGGAGAGCGATGAAGCTTGATGTGGCTTCTTGTTCAAGAAAAGAGAAAATTCTTTGTTTTTAAATAAAGATTGGAAAATGAAAACAAGTTGGTTTCAAGAATTGTTGAAAATGATTTGGTGGTTTGTAAAGTTGGATTTTCTTAATGATAAAAACGCATGGCTAAATTTCTACTAATTGCGCCCACTAATCCCTAACTTCTTGAAGATGTAGCTCACGATAGATCATAGACAAGTAAAATCTTTATGCATAGGAACCATCACATTGGGAACGAATAAAAGTCCTTCCTTTAATTAGCTTTATAGAAAAAACTTGGACATTCTCTTATCAAGATCCAATAAAAGGCGAGAATAAGGGAAGACACAAGTGCACTAATGGTATCAGTAAAGTTAAAAGAAAAATCTCTAACTTACAACAACAAGTAAAGTGCACAACTCATAAATCATCAAAAACCATTAAGCAAGAAATATAAGAAAGTAATACTTGTAGGTAAGTTAGAGTTAGAACCCTCGTCTTAAGATGCCATAGCTCTCGTTTGCACAAGACTTAGTTGACACTATTGACTCATTTGAGTTTATCAAGCAAGTTGTTAGAGATTAGTGGGTTAGTAGTTAGTTAGTCATACTATGGAAGAGTTAGTTAGACATGGTAGTAAAAGAAACAACAAAGAAAAGGGGTAAAAAGAAAGGGAGTTACACTACAAGAAAGTAAAAGAAAAGAAGTGAAGAGGAAGGAAGTTACACTACAACAAGGAAGTAAAAGTAAATGGTAAAGACAAGTAAATGGAAAGAAGAAAGAGAAAGTTACTTGTATTAGCTTGTCACCTTAAAATACAACCTTTACACACTCTCTCTTTCACTTTAATGGCTAAAACTAAAACTAGAAGAGGAAAAAAACTAAAACAACTACAATCCTAAAAATAAGATTGCAACAATGCTCTAACTCTGGATATCTCCCAACTGAAGCCTCTAGGGAGGTATTTATAGGCACCAGGGGAAAGAGGCCAAGGGGTGACCCGTGGCCAAAGCGCAGGCGCGCGCGCCTGGCTTCAGGCAGCGCGTCGCCCAGTCTGTCCCCTGTCCACTTGAACTCCTGGATTCGTGATTTGATGCCCTGGGCTGACAAAATCTCCTCCCTAAAGTCAATGGCTACTTGGTAGGCCTTTAATCACCCATAAATGGTGATTTAGGGTCTTTTTCTTCATTTGCATACCATGGACCTAGGATCAAGCAAGTAAGTTTTATTAGCAGAATTTTACATAAAACAAATATGAGAATGTGATGAAAATTATGCAAAATTAGAGACTAATCAATGGTCCAAGAGCTTAAGAGATATCCCTTAAGATTGATGACCACAGTCTAACCGATGGTACGTATTGAAGCGGACGGGATCATCCATCAACTAATCTTTCACTATCACCTTCACCCTTACATCCACCACAGTAACCACCACCACATCAGCCACCTCCATTACAACCACCACCAAATCAGCCACCTCCATTACATCACCTCCTATCAATCACCCCACATCATCCACCACCGAAGCATCCTCTACGAGATTTCCAATTTGATGAATTCTCTGATATAGAAGAATTGGACAATCCCACCTATCAATACGATGATTTGAAGACGAATATGAAGATGAATGGATGACCTATGGAAGACGAAGAAGATTCTCTAATCCTAATCGAAACAGGAGAGATAGATTTTCTAACCCTAACAGGAGAGGCAGATTTTCTTATCTTAATCATGGTAGGGAAGGAGGGTACCTAAGTCTAAATATATACGATATTATTGGATTAAAATTAATATAAATATATAAAGAGAATACACACAAATATATAAAAATGTTATAGATAATATTGAGTCTAATCTATAAAACTTAGAAACAATAATTACAAAGAGAAAAATATTACTGACGTGATTTCCATTATTGATATCAAATTCTGGTGCATTTTTTCTATTGACATTAGATCTTCTTTTATAGTCTGACGATAAAAGAACAGTCCCTTTTGGACACTTTTCTTTGAAATTAGGCCTCAAGAACTTTTTCTTGATGAATGCTCTGTGTTAATGCGTATGGGTAAAATATTAGGTTTCATCTGTATCACATAATTTATAGATAGATTAAGAACATTTTTTCTTACATCATCAATTAAGATCACTAAAATAGACTATTAAATTATTTTGAACTATGTATACAAAAATAATTCAAAACAATGGTGGACTATACAAATTAACGTATAGTAAAAATAATAATATAAAGACTCGAGTTTTAAAGAGAGATTAAGAACATTTTATTCTTAGATCATATCAAATTAAGATTACTAAAATAGGCTATTAACTTATTTTGAACAATGAATAAAAAATAATTTGAACAATTTTGGCTATACAAATTAATGTATAGTAATAAAATAATATCGTATAGAGGAGAGGGTAGAGAATGTCCAAAATATACTTTTGGCATGAAATAATGCAAAGTATTCAATATTAGAGTTATATGTGATCTTAATGTGATATCTATTGCGACAGATATCCTTTTTTTAAAAACTAAGTAAAATTCTTCTGAATTTTTTAGACTATAATGCATTACTATTATGGAATTCTGTCCATCCTAGAAACATGATGTAAACTCTTCCGGTGCCTTAAATTAAATTTTTAGTGCCTGATATAGTATTGCATTGGCTTCTTCTAAAGTTAAGCTTGTAAGTAAACTTTATTTTGAAGGATTGTGTGTGTGTAGTTGCACTATCCGCAAGACACACGTTTTCACATCTTATCCTGATGTTCTAACAAAAAAAATATGAAAAATCAAACAAACTATTTTATTCAGTAATCAAAGTAAGAAAAAGAAGACACGAGACATAAATAACATGACAACACTACAACAGAAGTGAAGCTCAATCGGTTGAGATAAACCCATCACTGGTCAGGAAGTCGAGTTTTTCACTTGAGTGACAAAGAAATCAGAAACATCCAAGTTTGTTATGTCATTTTCACCATCAAGATCAGTGAAGTTTATTTCTATATTTTTACCTTTCTTTTGACGCTTGGTAAAGATCCACAAAATATTTCGGCGTACGACATGTACGAGACCAATGTCCCTTCATTCCACAGCTATAACAAGCATCTTCAATATAATATGCGCCCTAGCTTGTATTTTCTTCTATTTTTCATGCTTTGCCTCAACATTTGTCCACTTCTGATGGTGCGTGTGTTTCTGTAAGGAACATTTGGAGCGTAAACAATTATGACCAGTACCACGGAACCTGCCACGATCTCGTTCATGTCCATGATCACGCCCATTTTGTAGAATATGCTGCATTCACTTTGGAGAATGCAGTTCTATTCACTTCAGGGAATAGTGTAAATCTATTTGGATGTCAATGTGGGTTTTTCTCAGAAGCTAGTTATTTTATTTGCAACCAAGAGACATGAAATTAATTCAGAATATTTCTTGAATTTTCGCTCTCAATATTACTGCTGCAGGAGCAAATTGGAGACAAAAAAGTAGAGTAAGTCCTTCTAATATGTCTTCTTCGGTTACTTTTTCTCTACATAATTTTAACTTAGAGACAATTTTAAATAATGCAAAGTTGTATTCACTATCCATTTTGAAATACTGCAACATCAGATGCATTCATTTATATCGAGATTTTGGTAAAATAATAGTTTTCTGATGGTCATAATCTCTTTTAGAGTAATCCAAATAGTTAAAAGATCTTTACCGTGGGATATTTCAGTTTTCAATCCTTCACCAATATAATAGCGAAAAAAGATTAGAGCCTTAGCGCGATCTTACTGGGATGCTTTGATTTCTTCTTTCATTGTCTCTCCAAGGTCTTAGCCTCGAGATGTGTCTCAGCGTCAAGGATCTAGATAAGTAGTTTTTGCCCGAGATTCCAGAGCAACAAAATCAGGCTTTGAGATATTTGATATTTCTCAACCTATTCATGTATAAAAAATATAAATATTAGTGAAAAGATGGACAATTAAAATTAAGAATAGGTATTGTATGTATATATGTGGATATAAATCTATGTAATCACAATAGAACTTCGAGTTTATTTTGTAAAACTTAAAATTCCATTAAACTATAATATATACAACATGCTTATGTAAAAAAAAAAAAATTGATGTACCAATCAAAATAAATAAATTCCAACAAATATAGCCATCAAGCTTCTTATCTATCAAATACTTCATAATTTTTATCTTCCAAAATTTATAAAAAAAGAAATTCAACAACAAGGACTATCAGAATATAATTTCAAAATTGTAGTTGAACTTTAAAAAAAGGATGAATTTTAAGAGAATATTTATAAAATCCATTACTTGCTCATATAAAAACCGGAACTAAACATATACCTTTGTATAGAAAAACTCTAAATGCCTAATTCATATGTAATAAACTCATTCAAAAAAAATTCTAAATGGATAAAAAGTTACAACGAAAACGGTGAGCAGACGTCATATTTGGTCCAATATCAATATCAACAATTTATGGACTAACCTTAAATTAATAAGAATATTCAAAATTATATAAGGAAAGGAATTACAAAAATTTGTATATCTTGATTCTCCGTGGCTTAGAGCGTTCGTACTGATACCGTGGTACAAAATTGGAGGAACGAGACAAACAATACACTAATAAGTTTGCACAGAATATAAGTGTAGAGGGAAATATTTCATTCTTGCATTTTGTTCAATCATGTAGACACATATTTATAGGCAAACTGAGAGGAAGATGAAAGGACATGTAAGCAAATCAAAAGGTGGGGTTAAAAGTGTCGGTGACTAAAGGGGGGTGAATAGGTGACTAGCTAATTAATGCAAAACTAATGCGGATTAAAAACTAATTATGCAACCTAAAAACTATTAAGCTAACACACAACATATAAAAAAGAGTGTAGCCGAATTCCTGGTGAAGGGGTCTGAACTATCTCCTCAAGATTCCTCTAGATTAAGAGTTGAGGTGAGGTGCCACTATGAGTCTCTTGGTTTAATACAAGTGTGAGCAAACAAACCAAGCATATGTTCAAATAAGCACAAATATTTTAAGCATATAAAGAGATGAACAATATAAGCATGCAAGATATAAAACACAAGTGAGAGAAAGATAAGCAATCGCAAACATAGGAGAATTGTTTCGAGGTTCGGGCACACTTTCTCTACATCCCGCCTTCAACACTATAAAGGATTTTCACTAGAATCGATCCTGCAAAATTACTCAGTGCTACAACACCTACAATGAACTCACACTAGAACTCTTGGACTCACAAGTCCCTCACTTGTTCTCGCAAGAACAACACAACACGAAACCACAAGTTCGCCAAGGCCACACCTCTACAACTCCTCAAATAGAAGGTGGAACACTTGGTTATCTTAACACTTGATCACCCTCAAACACCCTCATAAACAAAACTCCTATAAGATAGATTTGGCTATGAAAAGCTCAAGTTTGTGTAAGGAAAAACAAGATAGATTTGAAAGTGAAAAAACCAAAGAAAAGCTTTTGAAAAACTCAAGAGAATCACTCTTGATAAACACTCTTTTGATATGGAAGTTTAGCCTAAAAACTTGTTGAAAAACTTCTGTGGAAGATAGGAAAAACTAGCTCCAAAATACTTCTCAAAATCTCGTGTAAAACTCACCAAAAAACTCATATTATAGGCCAAGAAAACTAGCTGTTATGGATAAAAAATTGGCCAGAATGGCCTAGTCGATCGACCAGCGGTTAAATTTCTGACCGTTGGAGTCTTGCGGTTGACCGACCTTAGACTCAGACTGTGCAATAAGTCAAATTTGAGCATAGTTTTGAGATCTAAAATGTTCGAATTTGGAAAAAAATTATATAATATTAATTTGTAGAACTAGACGCCTTCTTTCTAATGCAACTTAATTCAATTCAATGTCATTTCGGAGCAGAAAGTTATAAATAAAATACTAAAAGGCGTCAAACCAGAACTGTAAACTTTTTCAGAATAAGAACAAACTTCAACCCAATATTTGACATCTTTAACATTTGAATCAAAAAATAATTATTGAACAAGAAATGTAACCTGAATGTATCTTTGAAATGTAATTTAAATCATGTTAATTGAATATAAGAATAAAAAGTTATGATCAGAAAACTATAAGGGTGTCTAGCAAAATCAGCAGAACGGTCACCGCCCGGTCGACCGAAGAAAACCCAAGAGATCTGCAAACTCAGTCAGTCGACTGGTCAGTCAGCCGATCTCTACTACGGTCGACCAGTCGGTTGACCGATCTCAAGTCACATAGGCTTGTGCATGCATTATGCATGTCGGTCGACCGCTCGCTCTACGAGCTAGCCTTTGGACGGTCGGTCGATCACAAGCAACCCAAAAACAGTTTTAACAACTTTAAAATACATCTTAAATTCTATAAAATCTCCATAAATCTATAAAAATAAGTTCATTGAAATACTTTAAAGTACAAATATGTGTGATAAAAATCAACACATATTACAAACATGTGAACTATTTTTAAGGCATAGAATTTAAAGCTTAAAACAAAACCGTATTTTTCGAAAATCAAACTTTTGGTGTGTGTGTAAGCTTGAGTATTGCAAACTAATCTATCCTTTACATTTTATTTAAAAATAAAAAATTAAACTTACAAACTCTCGACTCAAGTCTTCTCTTGAAAATCTTCTTCTCCAACTAGACT